>DWGR01003677.1:0-11893 GCA_018247715.1 Heliconius burneyi | reverse complement strand
GAGTAATAGGACGCTATTTTTAACTCAGTCTATTCGAAGATAAAATGTTTATATATAAAAAATCATTGATTAGCTATTCAATTTAAACAAACTAAATTATCATAAAAAAAGAAAATCTGCCGGAGGTGTCAGTCGGAGGCCGTTGTGGCGCAGGTGCACAAGGGTGTGACAGTAACGCGGCGGTTGTGGGTTCGAATCCATTTTACATTTATATTTTCATTTCTACGCTCTGGTGCCGATGCAAGTGGCGTTGAGTTCCGGCACTGAGCACGCACAATGCCTCCAGAATTCGGCGGAAAGTGGGGTACGCAGTGTCTTGACACTAAATTCCCTCTGCATACCCTGCTATGTGTGATAACAGCGTGAATCTGAGTGATTAAAGTTTAAAAAATCACAGATAACTTATAATGCCCAATGTTATACTAGGATAACATAAAATAATCAGAGGTATTTATATATTATCTAAAAAACATGAATAATTAGAGATCCTTAAAAATATAAGAAAGCCATACGTACAATATAAATATTGTTTTTATAGGAACTCACTTCACCTTGTCGCCTAGACCATCCTATATTTTATAACAAGTTTTTTTTTCATATAACTTTCGTAAGTGTATATCTGGCGTAAGTATATATACTCGTTTAGATATAAGTATAGTATGTTATAATGATGAGGTAGGTATATTGTACATTTGAAATATAATAATATTTAAACAAATATCAAGAATAATCCTGGAATAAAAATAATATATATAAATATTAATACAACGTATTAATATGGTTAAAAATCTACAGAACCACTGTAGATGATAGCATTCTTATCGAATAAGACTATGGAACATATAAAACATATACCTATAGATAGATGTTTTTGGCAACGATTGGCGAGGGGCGTACCCGTTTCGCGATAGTCACTTATCACACACACACACACACATATAACATATACATCTATATATGTTATTTACTTTGCACACATTCGCTATACTATGTTTTCTGAGCTCCTAGTACTATAAATACCTACTCGTATAAGG
Organism: Heliconius burneyi; assembly: GCA_018247715.1. Classification (NCBI taxonomy): domain Eukaryota; kingdom Metazoa; phylum Arthropoda; class Insecta; order Lepidoptera; family Nymphalidae; genus Heliconius; species Heliconius burneyi. Next base: position 10,859 of record DWGR01003677.1, on the reverse strand, counting down.
AAGTTAGAATAAAAAATATATAAACAAAAAACCAGCAAAGTTAAATAAGTTATTTTTCTTATGTTACATAGTTATCATTAATATGTAACAGGTCTCTGTTATAGGCGTTCGGAAGGAAATATCGGTCGTCAAAATTAAATATTTATCTAAACGGTTGCGATATTTGTGACCAACAGATTGTTGAACAACACGAGTTACGGGTTGTCGAGGTTATGTCTGATTTTAGGCCAAGGTTCCAACGCTAATATGTAGATATTTTTATTTTAACTTAAAAATATATTTTGTAGAAAATTTTAAAACCGGTCCCTTAAGATTAATATATTTGTTTGTTTAGTTGAAAAGCACTAATACGATCATGGCATTTAAATTATCATACTTTATTGACTTACATTTGTTAATATGCTATTAATTTATTATATATGTCTTAACATAATTAAAATATATTCGATATATAATATATTAAATTGTTACTACAGCGAACTCTAATATCGGTCTAGTGAAGTCAACCGTCCTCGCGACCAAAATACGTGTTTTGAATTATTATGTTTTTAAACGTGTTTATGAAAAAAAACTACAGGTTGTAGTAACTGTGGAACATACATAATTCTATTATTAGTTCTAGTGCTTAATTAACAGTATTATTTGGATGACTTTAACTTTAAAAATCATCATTGTCCTATGTACGGAAGTAGGCTCAATAAGGCATACAAATATGTAGGTAGGTAGGTAGGTACATGCTTAATAAAATATAAAAACCAGCTTCCCGTTGTATCCCACACACAGCAGGGTAAGCAGAGGGAAAATAATCTTATGACACTCCGTTCACCACTTTCTCCCGAATTCTGGAGGCATTGCGTGTTCAGTGGCAGAACTCAAACGTAAATAAATATTTCACTTCCTCCAATTGGGATCGAACCCACAACCGTCGCGTTACAGTCTCACCTTCGTGCCGCTGCGCCACGACAGCCTCTATAAAATATACTTTGTAATTATTATGTTTTACTTTTTAGATAAACATTCTATCTTTAGTGGCTTAAAATTATTTCTAGTTGATTTTCTAATGTGATCTATATACATATGTATAAAACTTTACCATCACGAGTATTGTCAAATGACCTAATGTTAAAATGGGACTATAGATTTTCGAAGCGTTAAAGTGTCTATTTGTCTTCCACACGCAAATGTAGTGGGGAAATTTCTGTGAATAATTGATAGGAACGTGTCATTTGGCAACCAACCCCCCAGCCACCCCAGCCTTTTGGCCAGTGGCCTCGTGTCACTAAAGTCAACACATCAAGTTTTGGGGAACCTAAATAACATACTACTCACATCAAAAATCATAGATTAAAAAATGAAACTTTTTTACTCTAAAGTAATCATAATCTATATATTTTTTATAAACAGATCGTATAAATTAGAAAATAATTTTATTGTTTACACTTGAATCGTATTTATATATACTACTTAAGATTTTATTTTGCAATACAAATATTAGCCATATATACAATGTCTGTTTAGATTGCGTATATCTTATTTAAGTTTAAAAGAATATTGTATTTAATACTGTTAAGCTATAAGTAAAAACATGACTTAAATGACATTTCGATTTAAAACAACATTCGGCCAGGGATGTATCCGCGGACACGCATGTGGAGGCGATGCCCCACATCGATATTTCGTACATTATTTAGTAGTCGCGTGTTACCTCCAAAATTTTCTATGTTTGGCGATTGATGTGTAGATTGACTTTTGTCATTTACCTCGGCCATGTCAAATAGTAAAATGTTTTTTCTATACCGTCTCCTCAATTAAGGTGGTTCGGATAATGGACGAAGGCGATTTAAATATGTACCTTTTATTTCTTCGTATATCTGATTGGCCGGGTGATGGATGAAAGTTGTACATGTTGTTTTCTCTTCGTCCCTTTTTACTTAGCTATAATGATAATCGAGCCTCATATTTACTTATAGGGACTTCAGTCCTTTTATGTAATTTTAAAATATATATACTTAGATAATACTCGTAAAAAAATACAGTATCTTCTTTGTATTCAATACCTACTTACAAATTTTGGCATAGATAATAAATTGTTTTTTTTTATATTTCATCTGCGCGTATGCAGAAAATATTTGCAACAATGGTTGCCATATTAATAGGTACCTGATATTCTTTCACTAACACAGCTTATTATATTTTTAACCTTAACAAATAGATAAAAAAAAATAAAAAAAATATATAAAAAAATCACTGAATACCGATTACACGTATTATACATTAACTAATGAGTGAGCATTCTGAAGAAAAAAAAAACACAAATATGTTTTAAAAGACTATTGTGCAAATTTACTTTATGTTAACTTTTCAACTCTAGAAACAGATAACACAAGTAACCGTTACTTGAAGTAACAAATGATAAGAGCTGAACAAAATTGCGCAAAACTAACGGGTTGCTGGAGAAAGGTTGCATTACTCACAAAGGCGGTCCCTTTGCTAGGGGATGATATAAAATGTCGGCTTCTTTTGTAGAAATGAGCCTTTAGCTATAGCTAACCAAAGAAAGAAATTTTTAAATATTAGAGAGTATAAGTATTTTTATAATTGATTCTAGAGAATAACTGTATATAAATATGTACTTTATGGTCTTAATTTTACTTAATATTATAATAATATATAAGAAATAATTAAATAAAAAAACTATTAATACAGACTTGTCTCCGTGAATTGTGAAGTAGAATGTAAATCTTGAAAAATTTACTAAAGTAGATAAATTGGTTGTAAATTCAAATCTTTTTGGGCCAATATGCAAAGACGAAGTCAATACGAGTATTTTAGCTTCGTTCCAGAATGAGTACTAGTAAAATATTTAGAAAGTATAAAGAAGAAAAAAGCGCATTTTTTTTGTGCAGTTCTGTATATGTATAAAACAAAACTATAGGTATTAATATTCCTTAAGGAATAAAGACTGAAGCTAAAAATAAATAGATTTTATGTGTATCATAAGAAGCAATTTTCTTACTATAAAGGAGTTTGTATTTTAAAATATACTGAATGTTTATTAAATAATTTATATCAAATAAATAATAATTCATAAATAATTGAATTTGGACATTTTTTTTATTTAAAAAGTACGTAAAGTTAGAATATTTTGTGTTAGCGATTAAGTAGGTAACTGCTCGTATGTACTTATTTCCATCACTACGAGTATGTATTGATTTTATTTGCGGGAAGCCTTGAAAAAAACTACCAATCAATAAATTTCATGTACTAAAACATATACTATGTTATATATTTATACAATATTCAGAAACCAAGAATATTATTGCCCCCAGTTACGTCATTTCAAATGATAATAATTACCTAAAAACTTTTTAACGTCGAACATTCTTTATGTCTGTCTGTGTAAGCAATAAATATTAACTGACGATGTGTATTAACAGCTTATCTAACCATATATATTTTATTTTAAGCTTTCCATTAGAATCTTATTACAGAAAGTGTATTTTAAAGAAAGTACCGTTACGGTCCTTAAAAGTGTTGCCTCGCCAAATAAAAGAGAAACTCTAGCCCACAACATTAAACCCTTTACTGCATCGCATTGCATGTTTCTGCAGATAATAGCGCAATTTTTATTACTTTACGATGCACCTCTCACATTGCAGATCTCCGCAAAGATGCCGACTGAAGAATAAAGAGTTAAATAATGGACTACAATAAAAAAAAGCGGAAAGGGTTTGGTACAATGCAGAAAAATTACGCAATGTTTACTTTTATGAGGGCGTCAATGGTGAAAAAAACTTCGCAGGTACAAACTGAGATCATTTGTTACAGCGAGGGATAAACACTTGTACAAAAAGATTTTAGCACTTACGACATTATTCACCAATAAGTTGTATGCAAATAAGAGCATTTTTCTTTACATTATAATAGTAACGATTTGCCTTTTGTTGAGGTGTTAATTCTGCTACCGAAGTCAATTGTCGATACAATAACCCAATTACTTGTACAATAAAAAGTAAGCGCGTTATTGTATTTTATAAAAGTAATTGTTATTTCACAATACATTGTTTCAATTGTAATCTTTATTTGTTGTTTAATTATATCTATTTAATTATAATTTTTTTTTGGAAGCGTGGAAACTGGACTTGCCTGAGCTTAGCTTTTAATGATTTTACTTATTTTTAAAACCTATCCATTTTTTTTATATAATCAAGTTTTTGATATATTATATTAGGCATAGTTAACAGGTACTAATGATCTAACAATAAATTAATATATGAAAAGTAATATGTTTTTTGTTTTTTCTCAGACAGTTCATAGATTTTAATAATTTATATGAAAAAGTCCAAAATATATTTTATACATAGATCAGTGAAATCTTGCTCGCGACGCAACGATATTAAAACAATTATTTTTTCTTGAAATAAGCCTGTAGTTTTTTATATATTAAAGTAATTTTCTTATACGCTATATACTTACGCACCAAGATACGGTCATTTGAACTTGGTTTAATTATCAAACGGGACCGCACTTACAAATTATATTGCATACGTTTCTTACGCATACTGTCTCTGCCTTTACTGTAAATTAAAAATTAAATTCCTTCCTTAAAAATGGTAAAAGATATTACGTATTAAGCTTTATGTTTTTTTGGATATTAGTATTCTATTTTCTTAAGTCTAGCAAAAAAAACTATATTGACTATTAATTACCTAAGTACTGAGATCGAAACAATAAATAAATAGACTGACAAACACATTACCCTCCTCTGTGTCATACAGTCGGGCAAAAAGACATGACGGCATCATTCTAAATAACTGACACGAGTGAATTCAATATCTATTTGAAGCATTAGCTCTAAAAATCTAAAATTTTAATGTCAAATACGAGTTCTGTCCAATTTCCTATTGACGTATGAATGTGTGCGACATAGACACAGAGCGGCTTCGCGACAAGGGCGCGGGCGCAGCACCCACACCGACGCTGCACACACACTCGCGCACACACATGGACAACGAATATTGCTTGCTATGCTAATGCAGCGGAGATTGGGCAGGTCGTTGGCCGCTCCCGGACGCTACGGACCACGGAGTCATTCGGCAGAACTAGTCGCGGTCCACCCTCGCTCGCCGCCCTTCCTTCTTTGTGTTGGGTTTTGATTCGGAAATCACCTTCTACTTACTTCGAAATGTCTTAAGCAACTTTAGAATGATAAAAAAAATACAATCTGAGTCACCTCAAATATTTAACTTCAAATTTTAATAATTCTTTACAAATCTTATTATGTTGTGTCCAAATTAGTTCTATGAATTAGAAAATTCCTTATTTTCATATGTTTTTTTTTAAATTGTTAACGTAAATTTGAAATAAATGTCTCCATTAACGATTACAAATGTTAAAAACAACGTAAGTAGATAATGTATATACTTGTAATTTTACTAAGCCGAGACTTTTAAATTGGTTGCTAGGCGACGTCACTGCTGGCCAGTGACCTTGAATGCAGCGCGGGCGCAATAGATTAGACACTAAACGCACACGACATACCTAATGATACATTTTATGTATGTATGTAGATATCTCGCTTCTATGTGTGTGTTAAGGAAGGGCAGATTGCTGTGCTGTGTCGCAGTTAAACCGATATATTTATCTATATTTCAATATTTCTTTTCTGCGAGAAAGGGATTATTTAGATTTTATATGTAAAATATGTTTAGATACTATATTATTTCGGCAGTAGCTCTAATTACTTTTCTATTATTTAAATAAATATTATTAATAGCCATAGCTATTTACAGATAATACTTTATTTATTGTACTACTGAAGTATAAAGAAAGCACTTAAGTACAGTTAGTTATTTTTCTAGAAAGTGCATCGACAACCTTGAATGTAGCCTTTCCCTCATCGATCAAGTGAGTGGACGATCATCATTTTTTATCTGTATATTACAGATTAAGAGGGCAACTAGCTTAGGTAATTAGGAAACATAATATTTTAACATTATATTTGAGACAGCCCACATGTTTGTATTTAAAAGTCCAACAAAAAATGTAATAAGAGTTTACAATAAGGTATTTACACAGTGTTGGGCGTGCCACGTATATACGTATATACGAGTATGTGCAGGGTCTGTGCATCCTGGCACGGCGTGGGCGGCGCGGCGGGGCGAGCGGCCAAGCGGTTATTTCGGTATGCACATTGCATGCAGCGCGGCACCACTGCACTTGCCACTCGAAATAGTCAGGTCAGGGACCGCGAGTCTCGTCTCGATCCTTCCCCAAGGTCAAGACTTCATTCCCCCTCTCCCAACCGCTGTGTCACATTACCTCACCGGTTCCACCTTTTCTTACAAAATAAAGTCGGTTAATAGGGCTTTTAAAAAAATGGAAGTACCCATAGTTGCTTAACCTAAACGAAATGACTAATTGTTATTTCATTTTGTATTTTCTTCCATTGATAATATTTAATGTAGCATTTGTATGTATTTGATTGTCGCGACTAATGTTAGCAAACGTGACCCTTTCGATGTTTAATGGATTCTTAATTGCGAATACTTCATTAGACATTTACAGATAACACAAGGAAATACGCATCAGTCATTAGTTCGAAAAATTTGCGATAAGAAAAATGTTTAAATGTTTAAAAAATAAAATTTAAATATAATAAGATTTAAATGTTGTATATTATTCTTTATTTAAAAGGACCATATTTGAAGTGAATTCTATAAAAGTGATTTGATTGTAAAATATTTTTGATTTAGTCTTAATTAAATGCAAAGTTAAAAAATATATAGTCATGATAAATCGATTTCATCATTAAAATTTGTCAGATAACATTATCTTAAACATTTATTTAATAAATATCCTATTAATAGGTATCATATGTTAAGCAAATATGCAATTTCATTTTCAATCAATTATTAATAATTTGTTTTGTATCAAATTGAATATTTTATATTGTTCTACATACAATCGAATCACCTATTATATACAAATAGTTATATGATAAATAAATAACTTACAAACCCTCTTACCAACTTCATAGCTTTTATGGCTTCAGCTTCCCTTAACGTTGGTCATCGACACCGAAATATAAGGGAGACATTAGTATTATTCAAATATTACTTAAGTTACTAATTAGGTTATTCGGAATCGATTTATCTATTATTAAATATTTGCAGTATCTCATGCTATTATCTGTACTTATAACTAAAAATGAACGAATAAAAAAATCATAAAACAATTTTATCCGCTAAAGCAGGATGCTATTAATAATACATGTAAACACATCCAATCAAGTACATACTGTAAGCTGTATATATATATAGATGTATATATAAAACTAAACGCAAGTCACGTACACGAAACCCTCGAATGTTTCCTTATAATTTTCGACGTTTAGATAAGCGACTAGGAGTCAAGAAAGGCATCTCTGGCGATGTTAGCGAGGACATTGCACTTCTGTCCCCCCGCGGCCGTTTCGTCCTCATTCCCCCTGTTCGCCAGCCGAAACTTGCTAGCCAATGTTCCCAACCGGATTCTATTATTTAGTCAAAGTCACCCGTAGGATAGATTGATTATTCGATATAAATTGCATTTGAATTTGATTAAAATTTTAACAATTTATTAACACGTTTGCGTATAACTATGCCTATGTGTATTTTAGTAGATTAGCACGTGATGGATTTTTACAATAACAAATACTTTTATCGTATGATGCGTTCACATTTATTACATCTCAATTAATGCAAATCTTAAATTAAATGACCTTTAGAATTCATAATTCTTATATAATTTATATAACAATAATTTCTGTGTATATTAAGTAGATACTATCGTATCGAACATGGTTGACTGTAAAATGAAAGTGTCTGCGTTCCAATAGAACGCAGTAACCTAAGCATTCCCGTTATTCATTATATATTGTAACTACATACTTACTCTGTGTAGAATCTCCATTTTGTGTTAGGTACTGTCAGCATTTTAATTACTATTTAGAAATTACTTTCTGGTATGGATGAATTACTCAAATAAACGTGTTATTTACTTCGTAGTCGCTTGGAGGAAAATAAATATTTTATTTATTTTTATCTTTTTGCAAAGTGACATATCTGATTATCTCGCTAGGGATAAAGCGTGAAGTTAAGTAAGTAAGTACATAACAGGATAAATAGAGAGAAGATAATATTGACAATGTATTCCGTTCTACTTATCCTCTCCAATTAAAGAACATATAGTTTAAGTTGACGTTATTCACAAAATGCTATTAAATAAAAAATCAACCGGTACGATATTAGATATATAAAACGTAAATCAAAAGTAAAATATATATTTTAACATTATCATATGATAATGAGACAACTGACTATCTAAGCTAGTAGAATGCTAAGCAACCAAATCAAATATTTGATATAAGAATAATAAAAATACATAATAATTCATAATTATTATGTATTTTTTATTTATATGTGAACGGTACTAAAAAATGTAGTCTGTCCCGTCCTGCCTCAACACGCAGCGCGTTCGGCTCCTATAGCGCCCAGAGTCGTGACGTCGCTTCCTGACTTCGACATTTACTGGATAATATAAATAGCAAGCACAAAGAAATATAAAAAACTACTTTCTTACTTTATCTTTACAGTATTTAAAAAAAAGATATTGCTTAATTAAGTTGAATAATGACGTAAGTATAGATCTACAATAGATTTAGAAAAAGTAGTGTGTAATCCATAATTGTTTATTTGTATCTATTGCAATGACATTTACATCATTTTATAATGAACAAATTAACACAATTTTATTATGATAAGAGTGTAACACTAATTGTGATTTTAACTAATAAAGTAATAAGATTTATATTTAATATATGTAATATCTATTTACATGTTTGTTTTGTAATGATCTATTTTGTTTAATTTCTGTCCGTTCGATATTAGATAATATCCATGCATGGAAAGTCGCGTTTGACTCCTAGTATCATATCAGTTTCACGCTATATCCCGCACACAGCAGGACAGTCGCAGGAAACCTAGTGTTAACATACTCCTTTCCGTCGAATTTCTCATTGCGTGTTGAGTGACGGAACATAAATTGGTATACATAAATTGTATTTACATTAGAATATTAACGCACCCATTTTCTTAAGCTAAAAAACAGGATGTGTAATCCATATAGAATACAAATATTTAAATCAAAATAGCTCTTTAAAAGTAGTTTTATTTTGTAAGTCATGATTTATTATATTTTTTCAGGATTGGTTAAATATTTTTTTTACCTTCGACTTTAATAAATTGAATAAAAAACGTTTCGCAAAGCAAATAGAATTTAACATCAATATCGGTAGGTACTAATGGATTAAGACAATACATTTTCTAGTATTATTATTAACCTATTAAAATCCAAACCTACGACAACAATGTCCAACTACTGTTTGCAGTATGATAACAAAATTATCGGACTATGCAAATTGCCCTTCAAATAACTAAATGGCTAATTAAATTAAATATTTATTAGTGCTTAAAATAAACATTGATAGTTCATACTTATTGTTTAAGTACGTATAGGCACTGATGTAGGGGAGTAAATAAAATGAAATTTTATATAATAAGTGAAGCAACAGTTTTACTTATTATAATTGTACTCGTAAACCTGATGAAGGAGGTGGAAAACGGAGGTGTCTTAATGGGAACGGAGTGGAACACTAGATTCCCAGGTTCCTTTTGCCTACACTCTATGTACATGATTTGTAATAAGCTATATACATTTGCTTGTAGATTTGCTAAAAACTCATAATATATCTACTTATTTATTATAATTCATTATTATAATTTTGTACTGATCCTTAGCCATATTTCGGCATATATCTAAGGACTTATATTTAATGTACGTTTTGTATTTACATTTGTCACACAACGTATGCATTTAAAATAATAAGAGTAAAGAGAGGAACTTATTGAATATGTCTAAAATTTTTGCGTAAACGGTATTCAGCACAGAAGGTCAAAAATATGAAAACATAATCTGTTTCTCATTGGAGAAAGCTTATTATTGTGTTGAGAATGAAATTTGGGTGGATTTTTAATCCCTTTTTTATATAATTATTATTCTATATTGGTTTCGTACAAATCATGTATATCCATATATACTCCAACAGATTAATATAAGTAATTCAAGCATTTTAAAATATTTTTTTACCCTTCCATATTCCAATTGATATTTTTAAACGCATAATAATTTTTATTTTATTTAAATATAATCTTTTTATTTGTTCTAATCGATGACAAATATTTTAAAAATTGGCCCAATAGTTTTTGATTTAATTCATTACAAACAAAAAAAAAATTAAATCTCTTTCCATACAAATAACCTGATTTTGTACTTAATATTGTACATTTTAACAAGCTTTTTAGTAAAATATAATAACTCAGAAACAAAACCCATTAATGACAGTTAAATATAAATTTTAATTATAGAAGTGAAATTTGAATTCGACTTATAGGTAGAGTCCCAAAATATCCTATGTAAAGGATTAAAAGAGTTCAATTAAATATAGCAACCTCCCCTGTAATTACAGCGGAGGTTTCCATAATTACAGCTCCAATAAAAAGATTCAAGCTTCCTACTTCCCACGTAAGGGCGGACAAAACGCATGCGCGACATGTGCTCGATCCAGCTTATTACTCAGCGGTAGATGTTATGAAAATATATATCATTTGTACAGTACTAAGAAATATCAGACAAGACAAGTACAAGTAAGCGAGTGGGTTAGATGTTCTAAACTAAAAATATATTTTAACGTTTAATACGAGTACAGTAAAGTCAACAAGTCGTGGCCGACCTGAAATTTGGTTTTCTGAATATTTCTT
>DWGR01003676.1:0-11895 GCA_018247715.1 Heliconius burneyi | reverse complement strand
GCGTAACCATGTCACGTAGCAACAAATAAACATCGAAACCAACACACGCCTTTCTCATATACTGAAAAATGAGAACGCCATATGGTGACAACATATCGAATTCTATAACTTGTATTATTGCAATAAAGAAAGTGTTTTAAATGAAAGGTACGTACGACACGACGACGACACAAAGTTGTGAATCTAACGTGTTGGTTGTGGGATCGATCCCCACTCAGGAGAATTTTCATACCTTCGTTCTGGCACCAAGGCAAAAGTCATTTACTGAGTTGAGTCCGGCCTTATATCATATATATAAATCAGCGGAATGGGGAACGGAGTGTCTTAACACTAGGTTCCCTCTGCCTACCCCACTATATGCAATACAGCGTGAAACTGCTTTTTTTGTCAATATAATAACAAGTATTATGTGTAATTTGGAAGCTTTTTTTTTCTCGTTATACATTAGTTCGTCCACTGAGTAATAGTAGCTTAATTTATGTACGTCTCTTGGGAATTAAACAGAGAGAGAAGACTTAATAATGTTTTAGATATAATTTTTATTATTTTATTACATTAATACCTTTTTCGAAGATATAATAATTTTATCTTATAAAAATACGAAATAATATGTATATGTTTGTAGGTTATCTTCTAGGGCAAGAAATTTTTACAATAATTATAAGTCTTTTGTTTGAACCACACGTGAAAAAATTTTACTTGTTCTTAACAGGCTGCAAATATCATATCTAAAAAAAATTTACCTTCGCTCTTTCTACCGCACATAGCAGAGTAGGTAGAGGAAACCTAATGTCAAGACACTCCGTTCCCCACTTTCCTTGTGTTGAGTGCCGATACTCAACACCGGGTTTTGTGCCTTATTACCAGAGTGGAGAAATGGAAATATTAATAAATAATAATTGATCCCTCGAGTGGAGATCGAACCTGATCGAACCACAATTGTCGCATTACAGTCACATCCTTGGACCCCTGCGCCAGTACGGCTCTTCATATCTAAAGTAATGCTACTCTAGATATGAAGAGTAAAGTAAAAGTAATAGCAGATATAAATTTAGATTAATTAGGTTAATATATCACAACATCGAGTAAGCCTTATTACAAAAGGTCATAACTACAAATACCGCGAAACCGAATTAACAAGTTAATTGTTGAGCACAGAACAGTTATATTCAATCGTATCTATAGGAACATAATTAACAATTAATTTGAATGAGTGGATCAGACCAGTCGAGTTATTGCAAACGACTTGACTATGCCAACCACATCGGTGATAGGTGTGTCACCAGAGCAACACCCTCTTTAATAAAACTAAGCAAACCATCGAAATAAACATAAATACCGACAGGAATTTATCTTTATAAATATATAAATTTAATATATAAATGAGTGCTTATATCAAGTTGAAATATATTAAGCTTCACGCTGTATCCCGCATGTAGGGTATGGAGAGATTATATTTATATTTATATATTAAAAATTTCCTTTCCTCGAGTGAGAATCGAACAGGCAAATGGCGCGCTTACAGTCACGCCTTCGTGCCCCTGCGCCACGACTTATTTTAGAGCATCTGTGGTTTATATATAGATGTGAAATAACTAAATATTTTTCTCCTTTTCTTATGAGTAACTATAATTTTAAAACGTTTTAACAATTTTCTAAAACTTGAATTTTTCAGTGCTCAAAAAGACTATAGACCCTAATATTAAAAAAACAAATTGAATTAAATCAGCTTTACGCTGTATCCCGCACTCAGCAGGGTATGCAAAGACATTCTAAACGCTGCACTTTGCTTCGACACCAGAGCGATAAAATATTAATAAATAAAAGATAATAATTTCAACTTGATACGTCGACGCGTCTTAACAGAGGAACAACAACATAATCCTATAACGGTTCAATTTTTTTGAGGTACGGAACCGTAAAAAACACATGAATTATATTTATTTGAAAAAATAAAACTAAATTCCCTTGCAATTATTGTTAGTTTATATCCTAAATAGAAATAGAAGTAATTTAGGTACACTTTTGAATTTTTAAACAACTATGACACGAGCTTAGAAGCCAAGATGCGTCAACAAGTGACGTGGGTATACAACCCTCATAATCGTATATCCTTTTGTCCAAACTATCATAAGGTCACCATTAATAATACACACTTGCCTTCCTTTTCCTTTTTAAATAAAACATATTAAAGGCAAAAAGAAGTTGGAGACAGGTAAATACAAGGCAACAGATAAATGCGACAGGTTGTGAGTTCGATTCCCACGCAAGGAAATAGAATATTTCATATTTCTATTTTCCTCGCTCTGGTAAAACGCGACATTTAATTCCGCCGTTCCAGAATCACGCGGAAAATTGGGGATATAAAAATTCTATCTATTAAAATCAATCAATGAATCTTTACAGAAAGAAGTTTTTAGTAGTAGACGTTTTTTGTACGATGTATTTGAATTTGAAAATATTAGATCTTAAGCGTAAGAGGCGTAACAAGTTATATTTGTTCAGCTTTAAGCTTTATTTTCCGCGTATAGCAGAATAGGCGTTTTATCAAGGCACTCTATGTTTAAACATCTTCCCGAATTCGAGTCATGCGTGTTGCCTGCAACCATCGGCCATCACTTTCAGTCAAACGTCTCTGTAAAAGATGGCCTGACTAGTTTTTTGCGTCACGCTATATCCCGTATACAACAGGTTAAGCAGAGGATGCATAGTGTTAAGGCACTACGTTCCCAATTATGTTTTGAATGGAGGAACTCAATGCCGAGCTTTGCCTCGACACTAGAGCCAAGAAAATGAAAATATGCTCATATAACGAAGAATATTAAGGGCAACAAAGTAGGAAACATTTAAGACTGGCGTATTATATGTACGTAGAAGATTATGGGCGATCAGTCACGGCCGGCTACATCTGCAATATTGCAAATGGGCCTTGATGCGTTTGAGCATAGTTAATATAATAGTCTATATTATATGGTATGCTGCAATGTAAATTTAGCAAAGTGAATAATGACTCAAATAAATGGTTTCTAAGATTATAATAATATATATGTTATACTAAAAATATTTTTAGAGTTCGTAGTGGCTCTGGGACACAGCTTGTGGCTGTAAACGCGACGGTTGTGTGTTCTATTCCAACGCCGGGAATGAATTATTGCTTACTTAACGTCACGCTTTATCCCTAACGGGGTAGTTAGAGAAAACGGAGCGCCAAGCGCTACGGTTTCTACATACCTCGTTCGCCTCGTCCACTGTCATCAACATCTTCACACATGCCCTTCGGGGGTCCTCATGCTTTTTACGTCACCTCTCTCCAGTAAGTATCTTTGATAATGTGTGATTTGAAGGTCAACCAAGGTCTCCTCGTACCTCTCCTTCCTCTTTGAATTGAATTATTATTCATTTATATTTTCATTTCTTCCTGGTACCAAGGCAAAGTTTCGTTACCTAACACACAATACTCCAAACCTCTACTCAACACTTACTTTACCTTCCACCTCGAAATTTCGGTGGAAGGTAAAATAAGTGTTAAGATCACTTTATTCCTTCTGCTTTCTCTTACTCTACTAAAATAAAATATATTTTTTAAATTATTTCAACCTACGAAACTAACAAAAAGGTATATTGTCCTCTAACAAACGTTCAAATTAATTGAACAGGACCACTAGAGATCATTATTAGCTTCATAAAGAATTTAATTAACGTGTACTTACCTACCAATTACGAAATCTGTATGGTATGAGATACCTTCTACTTATCAACTAACTTTGTGATTTAATTGAGAACAGGTGGAGGTACGGAAGATGAATCGAAATTAATTTGCTGAAACTTGTCAAGACCTGTTTGTCTAAATTGGGCTCGTTTATTTGGGGACTAGTGTTATGTTGGAAAAAAATTATATTTATTTGAAAATGTACTTAATATATATTTTATAAAACACTTTAACCATAAAATATAACCAAAATGATATGAGAATTGGCTTAATTAGAAATAAGTTCAAGGTTCCATGCATCCAAGAGGCCATAATAGCAAAGTGGGATGCCGCTTGAGTGAAAACGCGATGGTTGTGGGTTGGATACCAGATCATCAAGGAACGAATGGTTTACATTTCCTTGCACTGGTTATATAAAGTGCGGCAATGACAAATGCGGTACTTCTGTGACGTAATATTTAGAGTACACGTTTTTCATCCGAAACTAAGGCGCCACCCCTTCCTTTTTGTCTAAGGTTGATAGTAAAATATATAGTGCTTGTTTATTATTTATGCAATTTGTTACCCTACAGTTGAACACCGGAAGTTCACGCTTTCATCAACTTCAGAACTTCTACATCAACACTGGTACTGGTAAAGAAAATTACTTTCTAAGTAGAATAATAATTTAACTCACGTTACACCGTAAGATACAGATTTTTTATACATAAAGCATTTTTTACAATGTATATGTGTAATTTCTATAATTTAATAAAGGCATAGAAAACAGACCGATGAGAAATCATACAAAGATATAAAAAATACTGTGTATATGTAAGATTTGAAGCCACACACACCTCTCAGACTCTCTCTTATCAAATAAGTTTATTTTTACTAAGCTATGTCGATATTTTGGTACGGTTCTCGTAATTTTTACTGTAAATATCTCTGAAGGAACATTCTTACAAAGCTTCGCTAAAAAATCTTTAAAGATAGTACAAGCAATGATCATTAGGTGAGAGAGAATGTTATTTATTATACTTACACTGAAATGTTTTCTAAAATGTTTTTTGCAGAGTTAGGCTTAGAGAATTGACAAAAACTTCTGATTTTTATCATTTATAGGCTTCGGTACCCAAAAGGTACAAACTTATAATTTGTAAGTAGTGCAAACTTAAATTTGTTATTTTCAAATTGTACTTATTGTTGATACATAATCTATAAATTGTCACGGAACTCTGGGTCCGGAAGTCCGACTCGCATTTGACTGGTTTTTTTTGTAACATTCAATGTATGAACATAACAAACTCTTAAATGGTTTGTATATTTAAACTTAAGCAAGCTTTACAAATAAAATGAAGGAACAATAAATGAAGAATAATATTTTTTGTTATTTGTGTTATCAAACTTCATTACCTTGTTTTACGCATTGTGCATATAATATGTAAATACGATTTCTTGGACAGTTGTTTTTCTTTTCAGTTGCTCTCGTATTTATAGAATAGGCAGAACCCTAAGTGAGAAGGAACTCATTACCATCACGTTTACAGTCAGACGCTTGCATACCGCGCCATCATGTTCCTTTTAAGATTAACTTAGTAAATTACATATTCTCAGAAATATATTAAAACAGTATATTTTTTAATTCATGACATGACTAGCACAGTTCAAGCGATTATATGAATACGAATAAATGTATGACGGCAGAAAAAACAATATACCGGCTAATAGATTTTTTCTTGATTACCCTCAAACATTTTTATTATAACTTAGCATCTTTAATTGCTGTAACGTAATTTCTGGCGAATGTCCAAAAACCGCGAAAACATGCCATATTTATTCGCCAGAATGAAACTTTGCTTGTTATCGCAAAAATATCTTAAGTCAGTAGTCAGTATATATATAGAAGGCTGTAGATATGTCCGTGTGTAGCGCCTTTATAGAAAAAGTTTAGAGGACTGCACGAAATATTGAATCGTCGACCTCTAGTTTATCAAAAGTTTTTGAGGTTGAAAAACACGGGATATGTTTTATGAACAAAACTGAAAGTATTTATGTTGGTATTGTGAAAATAGAAATATATATTCAAGTGTTTTAGTTCCGTATTTAGCATTTGGCAGTGAGAAAATACGATACAGCTTTTAAACTATTTATAAAATAATCTTCTCGATTGTATATTCAAAGCTATTTCCAATAATTTTCTTTGTTTTAAAAAAAATAACTTTACGCTGTATGGTAGTACCCGCACATAGTTGGGTAGGCAGAGAGAACTTTGTGCTAAGACACTGGAGGCTGGAGGCTTTGCGCGTTGCGTGGTGGTCCCGTTTACAGTTACGTTTTGTGCCCCTGCGCCATGACTGGCCTCTTAGATTGGCTAATAAGATTTTGATGCTGCTGTTATTGAAAAAAAATGTGTCATAGAATAAATATTTCTTCTCTCAGTAAAACATACTGAATAGGTTTCATTTCTACATTTTTAACAAAATTTAGTAGCACGTAGTCACACCAGCATTAACAAAACCGGACTAGCGCGAGGCGGACTCGCTCACCGAGGGTCCCGTACAAAAATTCGAGAATGTGGCGATTGATTGTATCGTCCACTCACACTTTCCAAACGATCTGTCAAAACTGACAGGAAGTTTCTCGAAGTGCGTGACGTGGTTTACGTGACGAGATTCCAAAAATGGTGACGCGATACGCATCACGCTGGAGCATATATTCTTTGCACTTGAGTGTTGGATATATGAAGTAATTATGTTCAGAGAGAGACTTTATGCTGTTGATATGTTTGTGCTGATAACTATTACTGTTACTACATTGCAATAATTCAAACCTGTGAAGAAAGTTTTATTTATCACCCTGGTAATACGAAGACACTTCATCCACAAGACCACAGACCACAAGCTTTTTATAAAATTTAGGCTTAGCTTAGCCAGAGCCAGCGGCGACCAATTTTTTCTCCCCTTTTGAGGCTATTACTTTTAGTATTTATCCACTAATAGTTTTCAGATTTGTTCCTGATTTGGTAATACTTTTAGATACTAGTTCCATGTAATTCGATAATTGTAGGTCAACCGGTAGTACCCTATGATTTTGATTCCTTTCATAGTGTCGAAATATGTATTTTTTGCGACTTAAACGACCATATCTTTTTTAAAGTATATATAGAAATATGTTGTTTATCAGGAAATCATGGGACCTTAGATTTGAATAATGCAATCTGGTTTAAATTTAAGCCCGATATCTGCAAGCATTCCTGAGTTGAATAGTCTTGACAGACGGAGAACAGAATAATCTTATAGGGGTGCCTTTTTCCTTAAAAAGTACGAAACCCTAAATAGAAAAAATACACACACCAGCGTTTTTCTCCAATTATAAAGTTTATGTCTATATTAATATATATATTTTATTTTATGGTAAAAGCACAATTCAAACGAGCGTTCGGGTCACCTGAGGATAAGTGATCACCGCCGCCCACGACCCCGTGCAACACCAGAGGAGCTACAGGTGCGTTGCCGGCCTTTAAGGTGGAGGTAGACGTGCTTTTTGAAGGTACCCATATCATATCGACCTGGAAACACTGCCGTGGGTAGGCCATTCCACAGTACCGTGGCACGTGGAAGGACATTTCTACGAGACCGCACAGATATCCAGGTGGTGTGGATGATATTTAAGTTTGTGACGTACTGTGCGGTTGGAAAATTCGGCGGCAGATAACAGGTCAAACAGTTCTTCAAAACACTCCCCATGTTAAATGCGATAAAAAACGCACAGCGAGGAGACGTCTCTACGCAAAGCCGAAGTGTCAAGCCTTTCACAGCTCGTTGGTTCCCTAATGATTCGAACGGTTATACGTTGTATGCGATCAAATGGGTCAAGCTGATACTGGGGTGTACCAGCTCAGAGATGAGAACAGTACTCCATATGAGGCCGAACCTGGGCCCTATATAGGGCCAAGCGATGTTTTGGCGTAAAGTACCTGTACCGTCTCGCTCTGTTGATGACTCCCAGTTTCTTCGAAGCCAACTTGGCCTTGCTTTCCAGGTGATCGCGATACTGGCAGTCACTGGAAACATTAAGACCCAATATGCTGATACTGGGCGCGGCTGTAATAGGGGTGTTCTGAAAGACTGGCGATACGATAAATGGAATTTTAATAGAGATTACAGATCTAGAATTTGTTCAAAGCTGTTCTGAATGGTATAAATTGTAACTAGAAATATTGGTACTATTTTCTCTGACGTAACATTGTTAGAGTTAGTATTAAATCTAAATATTTAGGTTTCATAATTTTGTAGAGCCAATTAATACAATGTACCGTCCGTGCTGTATTTTGTAAAGTAAATCGCGACATTTATGTTTATCGAACGATTATTATTTTTAAATATTACTTTTTATAGAAATGATTTTATTTAATGGAAAAGACATAGGAAATGAGCATTTGGTTCACAAGATGGTAAATGATCACCGCCACCCAACACCAGAGGAGCTACAGGTGCGTTGCTGGCCTTTAAGGTGGAGATAGATGCGCTTTTTGAAGGGAAGACATGGGTATGTCATATCGACCAGGAAACGCTGCCACAGGTAGGCCATTCCACAGTTCCGTGGCGCGTGGATGCAAGCTCCTACGAAACCGTACATTAGTGGAGTGCCACGTATCCAGTTGGTGTGAATGGTAGTATAGTTTATGTGTAGTGTGCGGTTAGAAAATTTAGCGAAAGGTAACAGGTTAAACATTTCTTCAGAACACTCCCCATAATAAATGCGGTAGAGAACGCATAGCGAGGAGACGTATCAACGCAAAGCCAAAGTGTCAAGCCTTTCATTGGGTTCCTAATAATTTGAATGGCTCTACGTTGTATGCGATCAAATGATTCAAGCTGATACAGGGGTGGATCAGTCCGGAGATGAGAAAAGTACTCCATATGAGGCCGAACCTGGGCCCTATACGGGCTCGAAACAGAACGACCATGGCGGAAGCATTATTTATAATCAATTAGTGATCCTAAAAAAAACCAAGAACTGGCTATCAATAATTTTTTTATCTTCATCACTTTCAAGAGAATGGAGGGGGAATAAATTTTAATTCCTTAATATTTTCATTTTCGTCTTAGCACCAAGGCAAATAGCTCAGCGTTGAGTTCCACAACACAACACGCAGTGCTTCGAAAAATTTGGCGGAAAGTGGGATATAGACATTCCGTCTTAACACTACGCTCTCTCTACCGACTCCGCTATATGCAAGGTACAACGAGAAACTAATAAAAAGTACAACAACTAGTAATCTATGTCCATTGAGTACATAAAACAAAAACACAAAGCAACTTGACATACTATAAATACGGTAGCACCGAGAAGGCAAAAAGGCACGAGGCAGTCCGAGCGGCAAGCGAACTTGCCGACAATGATGGATTAATGGCACAAGTTTTAACTGCTTCAGGAAACGGAACTTTAATGCAGGTGTAAGTAATGTGAGTGTAGATAAATCGTAGCAGCTTCATGAGAGTGTGGCGTGTGATGATAGAGGTAGTTTCGATATTCAAAAGTCATACTATATATCACTAGGTTTCCTGTGAATACCGCTGTATTCGGGGTATAGCGTGACGTTAAAAATGTTTCTCAGAGGCGTAGCCTTTGACTGTAAGCGTGACGGTTGTGTGTTCGATTTCCAATCAGCTGAATTAATTTATGCGAGATACATATGAAAGTGCTTGTTGTTTTCTGGCTATGAAACTATATTTTTATATAAATATAACAATTGTATAGAATATAATATTGTTGGATCAGGATTGATTGTAAAAAATTTTGTATAAATATTAAGTAGTAATAGCCAGTAAAGTGAAAAGTAAATTTTTATTTTTTTTGTTACAGGTATGTTCATACGTTTACTGTCAGAGAATATGCAGGTATTTCTAAAATTATTTCCAAAAATAAAATTTATACCATACATTAAAGAAATTTGTTGTAGAAAAAATATCACACAGCAAATCTAGCCAAATTAATTTAGAAACGTAACGTGGCTGCCAGCGCCGGGGCGTGCGAAACTTCGATACTAAACAAAAGGTGAAATTCTGAAAGAAAATAAATGAACGACAAATAAAAGAGAGCAGATGTCAGAATCATGGGACCGAACAAATTTGCGGTGCAGACACAAGCTTTAAACATTTTACGTTCCTTACAATTCCATGTTATATTATTTCTATTGAAATGCAATGTTATTTAGGTACAATTAACAGAAAAAATATATAGAGGCACTTTAAAATAATATAATTTTTATTAGAGAAGAGGCCAGCCATGGCGCAGGGGCACAAGTGTGACTGTGGGTTCGATCCGCACTCGATTAAATGTAATATTTAATGCTTTTATTTATTCACTCTGGTGACGAAATAAAGCACGGCGTTGAGTTCTGACACTCAACGTGCAATGCCTCCAGAATTCGGCGGAAATCGAAGAACGGTTTGTCTTAATAATAGGTAGTTATGTATCGCAATGTATTTTTCAGCGAAATTTTAATGCATTATGGCGTTAAGCCGCATCCCTGGTCAGTCGTTACGTAGTTATATACTTAAAAATCTATAGAACCTATTTTTATCATCTTTGTTCTCGGCTTGAATGTAATAAATTGTGATCTTTTAGCTTTTGACGATCTGATCAAACGAGAATTTGTGGAATCCCAAAATAAATTTGACATTTATTTACTGAAAAGACTTTAACCAAATTTCTTATAGAAAGGCTAAGGAACGTCTCCAGTGAGAAATATAGCTATAAAACATCGCGACCTACTTATGTCTCGAGCAGAAATTCGAGAAATAATTTTCAATGGCGCACCGTTCGATACCAGTATCAAGCTTCCGTATGAATGGTTGGAGAATTTGTCCTCTTACAGTTTTGAAAATGGACTTGAAAACATTTCAAACAAAGCATTTACCATTAAATAATTTATTATTTTTATAGTTTGTTGAGTATACACCTCAATCATTTTGATATTAAATATTTAAATCATGGCTTCAAGGTAGCATGGCACGAGACGTTGTTTTAATTGTAGGAACAAGAAAAGAATTCAGGAAATTCTTGGCAATTAAAAATTTACCATTTTCTTTCTTGCGCCAATTAGGGTTGCGGTTATCAACACAGTGTAAAAAAAATGAAGAAGTAAATTAAAGATCTGCACTACACTGCTAATAAAAAATTAAGAATTTGTGTAAAAAAATCGAAGTAGATCATCTTATTATATGCATTTAACAATTATAAGTATTGAGCCCAATCTTGGGATAGGGAACAATCGTGTAACTGTAAACGTAAAACAAAAATTTAAGTTCGACGCCCACTCAATAAAATGAAAAATTTAATATTTTCATGTTATTGCTCTGGTGTTGATTGAAAACGCAGCATTGAATACCGCTACTCAACACGCAATGCCTCCAGAATCCGGTGGAAGATAGAGAACTTAGCACTAGCCTCCCTCTGGTTACCCTGGTACATGCGGAATACAATGTTAAGAAAAAAAGACTGTAGTAGTTTAAACTTCTTCAGCAGCACCGTAATACGATATCCTTTAAAAGTTAGAGCGACCGAAATCTAAAACTCTACACTTAAAACGGTTAAAACCCGACCTATTTCGAGATACGTAGAAATTTTCGATAGACGTCTACATCTTTATTCCATGGTCGTTGAATGCTGCCTGCCTCAAGGCTTAGGGGCCCTTTTCAACCCCTGGGGACGGTCTGAAAACCGAAGTCTATTCATTTAGCTACCTATCTACAGAGGCTGTGGTAATTGAAAGGGACATTGAGACGACTTATTCGAGTGGAACTGATAGCTAAAATGTATTGTGACATATATACACAGCTTGAGCTCTGTGTTTCAGTGCTCTGGGGATTTTAATAAGTAAATTTGGCTAGTCATGGCGTGGAAGGACAAACGTGTGAAGGACGCGACTGGTTGTGGGTTTGATTTCCACCCGAGGAAATAAATTTTTTAATATTTTTATTTCTTCGCTCTTACGTCGAAGCAAAGCGCGGCATTATGTTCCACCACTCAACTCGCTATGCCCCCAGAATTCGACGGGTAGGGGGGACAGAGTGTCTTAACACTAAGATCCCTCTGCCTACCCTGTGAGATGCGGGATACAGCGTGAAGCAGAAAAAAAGTAAAAAAAATCTAGTAAAAGAAATCAAAGTTATTTTAAATATAATAGTTAGTTAAAG
>DWGR01003675.1:0-11897 GCA_018247715.1 Heliconius burneyi | reverse complement strand
TGAAATTTATGCTTAGCGGTTGCCATCCAATAACAGGCCGTCATTTCAAATTTACGACGGTTGCGGCGTACGCTGTACGCTCAACGACGCGCGGCGTACACCGGACCAGTCCATCACTATTTATTACGTTCGTTCCATCGATACCTTGCACATCGCCTCAGCTGGGAATCGATTACCAAACGATATTTATTGGCTCCATATCCCTTATTTATTGACTATCTCGCACCTTCGCTTTTCGTAGACGTTCGCGGAAAATTTTAGAGAAAACACCTTGTTTGCAGGTGAGCAAATTGAATTTTGACGAAACTTTATTATGTCCTCATATGAGGGTGTCGCGTGTAGGGGAAATAAATAGAAATTGTAAGTATATGAACATAAATATATCACAGATCAATATATAGAAAGGACGATGTATAAAACTTATCTAGATAAAATATTATTGAGGCCGTCGTGGCGCAGCGGAACAAGAGTGTGTTGTGGGTTCCATCCCCACTCAAGGATGGAAATATTTATTTACGTTTATATTTCCATTTCTTCGCTTTGGTGTCAAGGCAAAGTAAGGCGTTGAATTCTGCCACTCAACACGTAATGCCTCCAGAATTCGGCAGAAAGTGGGGAACGGAGTGTCTTAACACTAGCATCCCTCTGCCTACCCTACTGTGTGCGAGATACAGCGTGAAGCTAATTAGATTTTTTTTTTATAAAATATTACTATAACGGTACATCTCGAAAGAACCAGCCGTAGCGTGAGTACAGTCGTAACGGAAGAACACAAGCGTGTGACTATAAACGCGACTGATTGTGGGTCCGATTCCACTTGAGGAAATCTTATCGTTAATATTTTCATTTTTTCGCTCTGGTACCGGGGCAAGGCACAGTATTAAGTTCCGCTACTCAACACGCATTGTCCGAGAGTTTGATGAAAAAAACTAAAAAAAAAAACAGAACTATTATAAAATCACGATATTGTCCAACTATCTGTATACTTGTCTCTTTGAACGACTTATCCATACCATATTTGTTAAAAATGTGTGGGGATGTCAAGCTTATTTAAGTTAAACGTGGATAAATTAAATATACTAAAAGATCTATAGCCTTTCAGAACAGAGAACAAAATAAAGTTCTAAGTTAACGCAATTGCAATTGAACAGTACAAACGTTTACTTTTCGATATTTTTCTTACTTTTAATTAAATTCGCTGCGTACTTAATGTTAAAATAAGATTTGAAAATTAAAAAATTGAAATTTTCAGTGCAAATAAAAGTCACAGAAAAAAAATTACAAAAAAAACTAACATTTGTTGTTTATTCTATACAAGTAATACAAACGTGCTAATGATATTTGTAAATTTTTATAAGTTACAACTTTTAAATCTTCCCATTGACCTAGAACAGTAAAATTGGTACGAACTCTCGGTGGGCGATTGAAACTTGCACTTAGTCGACTATTTCCTTGTACGAGTACATCCATATTAAAAATATTCTTTATTCAATTTTATTCAATTATATTAAAAATATTCTTTATTAAAACATAAAACCTGTGGTGGGTTACATTTTCATTAAAGCCGTTAAATGTTAATGATACTGTAAATAGTTTCACATAACTTAATAAAAATAAATGTCATATTTCTCGGATTCATAAGATTTTCCTCACAGAATATATACGGTATGTTACTTTAGTACCAGGAAGAAATCAGAAGAGATTATCCTGCTCAAAGATGGGGAATCCATGGGCGATACTACTACTACGACTAGGTTCAGTAAAATTTAGTTCTGATAAAGGAATGGAAAGGAAAGGTAAGCTACAGGTTAGTTAGATCGTGTTCGTTAACGCCTGATCGACAAGGGGATTATAATTTTTTTTTCAGCTTCACGCTTTATCCCTCATATAGCAGGACAGATAGAGGGAATCTAGTGTTAAGAATAAAACAGCCCGTACCTTATATTCCAACGAATCTTTGGGGCATTGTGTATTGAGAAGCGGAATTTAACGCAACGGTTTTATCATGACACCAGAGCGAAGAAATAAAGAAAATTAAAATAATGATTAAATCCTCCGAGTGAAAATCAAACCTACAAAAGTCGCGTTACAATCACATGTTTATGCCCCTGCAATACAAAGGCCTCTCAGGTATAATTCTTTGATATCATCTTTATTTAATACTTATATATTTTTTTATTAAGATACACACATTTAAAAAAATACATTAGTCAGACGTTTCGCAGGGGCACAAAGTTCGATTCTCACTCGAAGAAATGAAATATTTAAAGTCTCCATTATCTGAGTACAGAGCGATACTAAAAAAAATCTGATTCCTTGGTTGCTTTTTATATGCCTAATACATCTCAATACGCGCTAAAGTACTGGATTTACTTTATTTTCTCCATTAAAATCATTATGTCTATATGTACATATATTCTGATTTGCCTTTAAACGTATGTCTTTTCTAACACAAATTTAAAATTATTTATAAATTTAATAAAACACAATTAACCTCATTTTCATTAGTATCAGTTACAACATTTATTACTGTAATAAATACTTGCAATGAAAATTCAATAGATGCAAACAAACACTGTTAAAATAAATTTAAAGGAATCATCGTTTAATTTATTTATAGATTGTATCTACAAAAGCCGTTTTACACATCGATCAACTCCTGAAAAAGGAAATTGAAGTACTATATAGAGGCTGTATGTACGGCTTTATGTACGCGCTAAGTACCGCCCGAACTTTCATATTGGAATTTATTTCGCTTAAAAATAACAAAAAAGCGCTTTATGTTCAACAAAATTCGTTCGTTAAATAAACGCAATACGGTCAGATATATTAACCAGTAAAAGGTAATTCTCCATTAACGAACACTGGATTGTGCTATTCGGATATTGCGATATTTTTGACTATGTTATATTTGAGTTTTTAATTAATATACATAAATCTGATGACCATTTGTCAAATAGTTACGTTTATAAAACACTGTCATCCAGTCATGACGCAGGGGCACAAATTATGACTGTAAAACTGACTGGTTGTGGGTTCGATCCCCATTCGAGGAGATAAAATATTAATTTAAATTTATATTTCCATTTCTTTAAGCCTAACCTGCTGTGTGCGGGATACACCGTGTAGCTGATAAAAAATCAATTACCTAGATACCGATTTTCTGAAAAAAACTGATTTTTTTAATAATTTGATCGTTTATATAACTTCACAAATATATAAAGTTAATAACAGAAAAATTAAAAATGTATTTTCTAATAAATTTTATTTGCACAAAAAAACTTCATTAACAATAAAGAGAACCGCCTTCAAAGCATATTTGTTTGGTCAACAAACACAATATCTAGAGGTACACCGTAATAGCCCTATTCGAATTTCATTTTATTGTCCTGTAAGCCAGTACCGTTATTAAGCTACGTTCTTATAAAAATAACGAATGAAACTACGAAATATGCTACGAAGCTCGCTACGAAACATGCTACGAAAAATCTACGATTAAGGATTAGTATATCTAACAAAATGTTTCGTAAAAAAAGTAATACTAATATAAAAATAAATAATATTAAGAGTCAATTTGCAATAGAAGATATTTCATTATTATTAGATTATTAGATATAAATTATACCATGTTTCTTATATTTTCATTCTATGACAAAAAACTTAGTATTTTGTCTTGATCGCATTAAAAGTAGTGATTATTTTCTGTGAATAAACGTCATGACAAATTATGAGGAGAATGTAGTGATGAGATCTAAATTCATTAATCTTTGCTTTTTGCAATTTGCTCTACATAATAATCTAATTCGAATTTCTATTGTGTATCTAACATATATGTTTGATTTGGGGAATGGAGTGTCTTAACACTAGGTTCCCTCTGCATATCCTGCTGTGTGCGGGATACAGCGTGACTCTGATAAGAGAAATGATGATTATTTGTTTTTAATTATCACAGTGTAATAATAATTCAATGCTACTGTAACCACTTAAGTGTCACAACTGAGCTAGTCTGTGTAACTTTAATGCAGTTAAAACTTTTTGTTTTTCTATCGTCCTCTGCGGGAAGACTTCTAAGAAGCTACAAGTGCTTAAAAATAATTACTATGAACGAGTGTCTTTTTAGTTATTTTTTTCAAATTTGTTTTAAATGTATTTTAACACATCCCTTTCTTTTTTGTCTAAGAAACTGAAACTAATATTAGTACTATTTGTTTTCATAGAAACTTAAAAATATTTTGACCAAAAAACGTTTTCTAAAAAACCATTAATCATACGCAGAGCCATCAGAGCACCTAAGCGGTTTCCAGGAGACGCGGGTTCAAGTCCCGCTACGTTCAAACCTTTATACGTTTTCTTAATAAGTATATTTCTTTCCAAAGTATGGAGTAACACTTTTAAAAATATCAAACATAAAAAAAGTATAGTTAAATTTTTGTGGCTATTTTTATGTTACTTAATTGAGGCAGAGGGAAGAACGTCATCAGATTCCTCAACGACAAGTGCGGCCTCGCTCCAAACAACGGTTTTTGTTCATTCGTATGAGTTGCCTGGTTCTAGTGCTTGCATTCTTTTCATTGAAAACAAAAATAATTTTCGGTGGACGTAATTGCAGTTGAATTTTATACTTCAAATTTAAATGTTATTATTAATTTTGAAATAATAATATAGATTTCAATAAAACACAATTACCTTGACTTCTGGAAAGAAGATCATCAGTGGTACAGTACTGTAGTGAGGCCAAATGTGACGAAACTTCATTAAATTATAACTAAAATATATTTCAAGATGTAGAGTCCATGTTTGACATAAACAAAATTTGTACTGTATGATTTTTTAGAATAATTGTTCTAACTTTGGTACAATTAATATTTATAACTATTAAAATATTTTTACGTATCTCCTGCATCTTGACTTAGCATTTTCCACCAACATTCAGAAATATGGCTGAAAACAAAAATGCACCTTGCCTTACTTTAAGGCTAAAGTACTATCAAAAATAATTAATTAAATCAGCTTCGCGCTGTTTCCCGCACACAGCAGCGTAGGCAGAGGGAAACTTAGTGTTAAGGCACTCCGTTCCTCACTTTCTGCCGAATTCTGGAGGCATTGCGTGTTGAGTGGCAGAACTCAACGTCGCGCTGTACCTCAACACAAGAGCGAAGAAATAGAAATATAAACGTAAATAAATATTTCACTTCCTTGAGTGGGAATCGAACCCACTACCGTCGCGTTACAGTATTAAACCGTATTCACTATCAGGTTGTGAATTAAAGATATGAACATTAATGCACCGATTTTTTTGTATTTTGAATGAAATTCATTGTGTAATCAAAATTTCCCTTTGACCTACAATTATGTTTTTTTAAAACTAACAATACAAGTAAAGAAAGATATTACAAACTTCTGAATATAGTTAATTTCATACAAAGTAAATACAAACGTCTGCAAATTTAAATTTGTCAACTTTAATTGTTATATATGTTTCCCGTTAACATGGAATCCTTAAAATTGGTATGTTTTTTATTGCAAAATAAAAAACCCAGAAAGTATACGTATACGTGTTTTAAAAGTTAAAGTAAAAAAAACTAAATTAGAATCGGCAGCATCCGAATATAGAGCCCAATATAAGGAACTGGCCAGAATTGGCTTCTAGTGCCGCTTAGATATTTTGTAACACTAGGTATACTCTTGCAGTTTTAATTAAAACCTCGCATCCCTGTACTACATTTTCCCCTGAATTGCAGAAGCCTAAGTGTGTGCTTGAGCTCTAATAAAATCATGGCTGTTCTCTAAAATTCACATTAATTAGATGTTCAAATGGGTTAATTATTTATATTTAAACATTTTAGTCTTTATTATTTCAAAGTTAGCCTCGTCATTTAATTAGCAAACTTATTAAGGCACTTTCTATTTATAAAATTTATAAAATCAGCTTCACGCTGTATCCCGCAGCAGAATAGGCAGAGGACCTAGTGTTAAAACACTCTTTTGATTTTTACGAGTGCGTGTTGAGTAGCGGATTTCAACGCCGGGCTTCTTGCTTTGGTACCAGAGCGAAGAAATATTCGATATTCGATTCGATGGTCCTCGAGTGAGGATCGAACCCAAAACCGTCGCGTTACAGACAATTGGCCCCTTGCGCCACATTTATTTTATCTTAGAATTAATTTAAGGTATCATTTTCATTACCTAGAGGTCATACGAATTTACTAGCATCCTGTATTAAAAATATAAATCTACTATCAAATAGGATTTTTAGTGGAAATCTATCCGTTTTTTTTTTAAATTAATCACATTTTAGAAGTTAAATTACAAAAATCATAAAATATAAAGCCGTCGCGGCGCAGCGGCACAAGGGTGTGACTGTAACGCGACGGTTGTGGGTTCGATCCCCACTCGAGAAAGTGAAATATTTATTTACGTTTATATTTCTATCTCCTGGCTCTGGTGTCAAGGCAAAGCGCGGCGTTGAGTTCTGCCATTCAACGTGCAATGCCTCTAGAATTTGGCAGAAAGTGGTAAACGGAGTGTCTTAACACTAGGTTCCCTCGGCCTACCCTGTTGTATGCGAGATACAGCGTGAAGTTGATTTCATAAAATACAAGTTATAATTATATAATTTTACTGTCTCAGATTTATACAATTATTAACACTATCGTATTGCTATGACGTAGACTGCAAAGCGTAGGCTTACTAGAAATGTAGAAAGAGGGATTAAATGTAAAATGAAAATTGTATTAATAGTAAGATTGTTTACAAAATAAATTATAAATTTATACTCGTAACAGTTTTCTTCATTTGAGATTAAAAAACAATAGTGACCTTATGTGACGATACACAAACATGTATGAATTGTAATTAAAAAAAATCAATAAAAAAATTAATCACGCTGTATCCCGCATATAGTAGTGGTAGGGTGGGCAGAGAGAACATAGTATTACGATACTCTATACCCCAGTTTACGCAGATTTTTTGCTCTCGGGTGATTAAATAATAATTTCCTGAGTGTTGAACCCACAACCGTCGCATAACAGTCACACCCTTGTACCCCTGCACCACGACCACCTCAATTTAAATTAACAACATAAAAATAAAATATACCTACATACAAATATAATATATCCTTCACCATTTTCGAATCGGTATTTCATCGTGTATTAAAATAGGGAATTCGAGCCCGCCTCTACATAATCCATTGACCCTTTTAAGAGGCAGGATTAAATGAAACAGACCTTAATCGTAACCACGTACGAAGTACCGGAATATTGAACGAAATTGAGAACGAAACGTTTCAATAATTTTATTTTAATACTTTAGTACTGGTTTTTTTATGAACTCAACGTGTGCGTGTATGTATTTTCATAGTGAAGATATTGAGACAGGATTAAAGGAAACAAAAGCACATTTTTAGGGTTCCGCACTTGAATACGATGTGATGATGTGACGATATCAACCTCAAATTATATGAAATACTAGTCATAAGTGTTAATGTCGGTTAAAAATACAAATTTATCACAAACAAATACAGATTGATTACAAGTATAAGTATAGATATGGAGTGCTTTATATTTACAGGCGAACTCATGCCTTGAGTCTTTTTTTATGGTAAAAGCATGGCAAACGAGCGTACGGGTCACCTGTTGGTAAGTGATCACCGCCGCCCACGACACCGCGTAACAGAGGAGCTACTGGTGCGTTGCCAGCTTTTGGGGTGGCTGGGCCCTGGAGCCCGGCATTACCTAATGCGAAACGCAATGGCATAAAACCACTACTTCACGCCGGTTTTAAATGCCGGGAGTGGTAATTATCCGGTCGAGTCTGCCCATGCGTGTCGCCATTGCTGGTGGCGTGACTCTCCCACTCGTACTTTAGTCGCCTCTTACGACACCACCAGTACCAGAATGATCCTATTCTAAGCCCTGAACACACGGCTAAAATTTTATATGGAGTTCATTCAAATGGTCATAACTTTTTTTAAAATTAATTGATTTTGATACAACAAACTTTAGATATTAAATTAAGTTAAAACAAAGCAATTGGTAAAAGTTTAAAGTATATCAAGCAATTGTATAATGTGTACAGCGGTATAAGGTTCCATTATATAATTGATGGTTGTGGATTCAATCCTTACTCGACGAAATTATCAAATTTATTTTAATTATTCTGATCTGGACTGGTGCTAGTAGCTTCAGCTATTAAACACTCTCTATCTTAAACTTTGGCGGAGAATTAAGCATTCTAACTCTATGTTACACATAATACACTCTACCTATCGTGTGCTAAGTCAATGAATTTGAAACTAAATAATAGGGTTCAATATAATAAAATTAATTAATATTAACTACCAGAAAGTAATGAGGCCGTCGTAGCGCAGCGGCACTAAGGTGTGACTGTAAAGCGACGGTTGTGGATTGGATCCCCACTCGAGGAAGTCAAATATTTATTTACGTTTATATTTCTATTTCTTCGCTCTGGTGTGAAGGTAAGGCGCGGCATTGAGTTCTGCCACTCAACATTTCAATGCTTCCAGAATTCCGTAAAAAGTGGGGAACGGAGTATCTTAATAATAGGTTCCGTCTGCCTACACTACCATGTGCGGGATACAGCGTGAAGCTGATATTCATTTAAATAATAAGACTCAATACAAAGAAATTGATTAGCATCAAAAATTTTCCGTCGTCTTCTAACGCGAAAACGCGAGCTCTACTTAGCATTTAACAAAACGAGAAATACCTCTCCATGCTCGTAACTAGTAGGTATATTCTAGGAAAACTTGTTCATTTGAGTCGGAAAACTATTTTACTACATTGTTTGAATTACGATGCACTGTTAGAAATGTTTTCAAGCCACTTAATCTACTTTAGCTAATTGTATAATGTGTGTTGGTGTATTGTATAAACGCAGTTTGTTCGTACATAAATGTTTATAACATCAATTATTATAATTATAAAAAAAACATCAGCTTCACGCTGTATCCCGCAAGCAGCAGGGTAGACAGCGGGAACCTAGTGTTAAGACATTTCGTTCCCCACTTTCTGCCGAAGTCTGGAGGCATTGCGTATTGAGTGGCAGACAGTGGAAGAAACGAAAATATAAACGTAAATAAATATTTCACTTCCTCGAGTTGGGATTGAACCCACAACCGTTGCGTTACAGTCACAGCCTCGTGCCGCTGCGCCACGATGGCCTCATCATTATAATTATTATTTATATTTTTCTATTAAGGTTAACTCTATATCCTTCATAAAGCAGGGTGTGCAGAGAGATTCTTGTATTAAGACACCCTACCCCACTTCCCACAAACATTTTTAGACATTGCGTATTAAATATCGGATCTCAATGCCGTGTTTTACCTCATTGCAGCGATACATAATCAACAAATCAATGAAAAAAAAATAAATATTTAAGTAAAGTTTTAACTGAACGTTAACCTCTTACAAGATCTGTCTCAAATAAAATACTCTAATAGTAATCCGATAGACTCCTGAATTTCGTTTCCCGAGAGTGCAGAGAGTCGAGTTCTTTCTATTGACTTATTGAATTTAAATTCAAACTGGGATGGTTCTTACAATCGCGTGTAGAACCTAGAATATGATCTAGAAAAGCTTTTGCTATATAACAAATAGATTGCATTATGTTGAAGATATATCATTCTCTTAACTGTGTTTGACGTAATATTATTTAACTTGTGTAGTTGCTGAAAATAATTTATTTTGTAGAGATATAAAATATTATATATGTATAAACATATAATCTGATATAAAATATATATTTAAATTGATATTTCTATTTCTTCGCTCTGGTAAAGAGGCAAAACGCGGCGTTGAGTGCCGCCATCCAACATGCAATTCCTCCAAAATTTAGCAGAAAGTAAGTAACGGAGTGTTTTAACACTTGGCGCCTTCTGTCGACCCAGCTACATGCGACAACGTATATATATATCCTGCTATATGCAGGTTATAGCGGGAACCTGTAATAAATAATATAAGCATAATGTATATATAGTACACATATACCTATAGGCATGTACCTATAGGTACACACACGTATAGGTAGATGTGTACTATATGCTATAGCATATAGCTTTTAAATCATCCACTTACCTGCACATGCATTAAATTTTATTCGACATCGCTGAAAAAAAAATCGTAGCGAACTAAAACACGCCATTACGATTGCAGCGACAAGTGCCCCGGCTTCAGGCTGCGCCTTTGTTAGCGCACGAGGCGGCCGCTTGCGTTTTGATTCTTTACAAAACAATGGGTGCTGTACTGGTGCTGGTGTACCTGTGGGAGATTTTTCATTTTTGACCTTACATGCAAATAAGATTTGAGAACTAATAATATATCACATATGTATGTATATTTGTATTTATTGAGAAAAAGAATAGGTTTAATTAAAGAAAAGCAAGGCCAAGTTGGCCTCGAAGAAAGTGGGGGTCATCAACAGAGCGAGACGGTACTTCACGCCAAAACACCGATTGGTCCTATATAAGTCCTAGGTTCGAATTAATTTGAAGTACTGTTCGCATCTCTGGGTTGGTGCACCCCAGTATCAGCTTGACCCATTTGATCGCATACAACGTAGAGCTGTTCGAATCTTTAGGGATCCAATGAGCTGTGAAAGGCTTGACACTGGTTTTGCGTCAAGACGTCGTTCTCTATCGCAATTATCATGGTAAGTATTCTGAAGAACTGTTTGACCTGTAACTTGCCGCCAAATTTTCTAAGCGCACAGTACGTCACAACCTTAAATATCACCCACACCACCCGGATACGTGGCACTCCATTACTGTGCGGCTTCGTAGAAATTTCCTTCCACGCGCCACAGAACTGTGGAATAGCCTACCCGCGGCAGTGTTTCCAGGTCGATATGACATTGATACCTTCAAAAAGCGCGTCTTTCTCCAACTTAAGAGCCGGCAACGCACTTGTAGCTCCTCTGGTGTTGCATGGGGTCGTGGCTGGCGGTGATCTTTTACTTTCAGGTGACCCGAACACTCGTTTGCTTTGTCCTTTACCCATAAAAAAAAGCTATTCTTCTTTTTACATATAGAAGAGTAGTGAATTGGAACCTAATATTATAACACTCTGTTTCCTTTTTTCGTCGTAATTTTCGAGGCCGTGTAACACCAGAGGCCTGCCACTGAGGCTTTGCCGTGTAACCAGAGCAAAAAATTAAATTTCAAAAACTAACAATTCTTTTCCCCAAGTAGGTATCAAACCCATAAACATCTTGATTACAGCATGTTTGTGCTAAAAAATATAACTGAAATGTATAAAACACTAGCCATCTTCAATCCAATCTTACTCTAGATACCAGTACTGCTACCTCAATAAATCCATCCATAAAAACTGATTACCTATTCTAATATAAAAAAATTGCTGCAGCTACATTTCCAAAGGAGCAAAGTAAGTTACCATTACGGAATCTCATCGGATTGCCGAAGGTAGAGAAGTCGCACGACTTCTTTTTACCATTTAGTTATTTTATAATAGAGCCTCTTTGCAGTTTTAATTAAAATGTCGCTTCAACTGCATACGTTCTCCCCTGAACCATTAAAGGCTAAGTAGGCACTCAAGTCTTAACATAATCGTGCCTCGTTTTGTAGAATTGGTATGAGGATGTATAAACCAGGCAGATAGTCGTTTCATGCTATTTTATGTTCTCAGTCAGCCACGAAATTTATAACAGAAATATAATTCTGACGTGGTTAGTTTTTTTAGGGTTCCGTAACTAAAAAAAAAACGGGACTTCGGTGGTTGTCCGTCTGTCAAGAGCATTTATCTCGAAATCACATGAATGTGTGGCCGAAATATTATTAATATTATTAATAGAATTATTTACTTAAAATGTATATATGCGGTGTTGAGTTCCGTCACTCAACACGTAATGCCTCC
>DWGR01003674.1:0-11898 GCA_018247715.1 Heliconius burneyi | reverse complement strand
GTTCGGTGGTATCAAGGGCTTAATTGCTTTACTGCGCTGCCAAGACGCTGCGTGAATGATGGTCGGTTGTGTGGCCAAACGACGCTCGTATGACATATTGTGATAGTTAGTCTCGAATGTGACTTGTGAGTCGTCACATACTCCGGATGAATTATAAGAGTTTATTGAGTGGAATTCCCTTTTGTAGGAAATTTGAACTAAGTTTTACATAACAAATTGAAGATAGACTCTTAGACTAAATTATATATTTTATTATTTATTATTTTAAAAAAAATATTATGCGCCATTTAATTTGATAGTATGTATATGATTACTTAACGTAAATTATATAAAGTGGTTTTAAGTTGTAGTATAGTTACTATATTATTTCCTTTTGCCTTATTTTTCATTGTTATGACAGAAAGGGTCTTGATTCATAGACCATTAAATGGAATATTTCTTTAGAACTCTGATAATGTTATCTTCCTCGTAGCTTATTCATAATAATATTGCCTCTCTTCATGAATAATATTCTTGTATTTGCTTTATTTATATGTAATACTACGATCATAAACAATAAAGCATATATACATAATGATCGTATGGAGCTTCAAGATGTATCCAGTATATAGCAGGGTACCTAGAGTTAAGACACTCCGTTCCCCAGTTTGCGCTGTATTTCTTCGAGGATTTGCGTGTTGAGTGGCGGAACTTAACGCCGGGCTTGTGTCTTGGTGGCAGAATTGAAAATATTAGTAAATTATAATTTATTTCCCCGAGTGATAATTGAGACAACCCACAACCATTGCGTTACAGTCACACCCTGGAGCAGCTGTACCACGACGTCAATTATGTACATCATTGACATGTATGCAAAAATAACATGTTACAGATAAACTTAAAAATTTCATAAACTCATACGAGTATAGGCTTAAATCAAATTGTATAGAATTAATTAAAATTAAAAAAAAAAACGGATTTTAATTCAAATTCAATAAATTCTTTATTCGTGCTTCGAGCTTAAATAACAAATTAATACGAACAATGTGTTTTTAAATTGGTTCATATTTGAATGGATAAAATTGTTTTATAAAACCCATTCCACATGTCTTTGAAATGATACCTGCGCTAATTAGAATGGGATAACAATGAACCATATCAAGTAGATCTATTGAAATACCTATAATATATGGCGGTCCCGCGGGGAGTTGCGGCCGTTGACCTAAGCGACGTGTATGAGCTCGGAATTTGCTATTAAAAATTTACAATATTCATGTCTTTATTATATTAAAGTGGTAGCAATTTTTAGGTTCGTTATTATTTATTATTATATTATTAGAGGCCGTCGTGGCTAAGTGGTACAAGGGTGCGGCTGTAACGCAACAGTTGTGGATTCGATCCCCACTCGAGGAAGTAAAATATTTATTTACGTTTATATTTTTATTTCTTCGCTCTGGTGTCGAGGCAAAGCGCGGCATTTGATTTCTGCCACTCAACACGCTATGCCTTTACAATTCGGTAGAAAATGGAGAGCGGAATGTCTTAACACTAGTTTCCCTCTGTCTACCCTGCTGTGTGCGGTATACAGCGTGAAGCTGATAATATTTTATACGTACGTTTTTAATTTAACAGTATCTACTATCAGTATCTCAATTAAGTTCATTGGGATATAGATTATCCCATAAATAAAAAAATAAAATTAAAAGTTCTTTTATTAATTCTTATTTTTGTATTCTTAATATTTCACACTTTTTAAGTGTTATCCACACAGTTAGGAATAAAAAATATATAAATCTCAAGCTTATTAGTTTTCTTTGTTAAATAAAATATTTAACCTATAAAATAAAATAAAATAGAAGGTTGATGGTCGTATAATAATACTTTAGTCATTATATGAAACTAAATAAAGCTATGTTAACCGTGATTGACTATATATTATAAATTTTGTCTAACGTTAAATTAACCAATCAAGTACATTTCAAACATAACAGATATTTGTAGTATATATACATAATACATTCGACCCGACGTCATAGTCTCAAGCTGGATGCTTGACATCTTGATTCAATTTCTCCTCAATAATCATAATTGACCTGAGTTTACTCTCTAACTAGATCGCAGGCTATCGATCGTGGCGATATGCTCGTACATTGAGCACCTACTATTGTATTGTGATTTGCATTTTGCACCCCATATTCTTGTTATAATGAACCATGCTTACAGAAATTTACTATATAGACTTGATCTTTCATAATTTATTATGAAAATATATTTTTGTCAGCTTCACGCTGTATCCCGCACACAGCTTCACGCTGTATCCCGCACACAGCTTCACGCTGTATCCCGCACGCAGCAGGGTAGGCAGAGAGAACCTAATATCAACACACTCCGTTCCCCACTTTCTGCTGTATTGTGGAGGCATTGCGTATCGAGTGGCAGAAGTCAACGCCGCGCTTTTGCCTCGATACCAGAGCGAAGATATGAAAATATAAATTTAAATAAATATCATCGAGTGGGAATCGAACCCGCAACTAGTCGGTTTTACAGTCACACCTTGTGCCTGCCTTGTCTCTGCGCCACGACTGACCTCAAAAATATATATTTTTGGTAATTTTTAAATACTTTTTAGGGTTTCGTACATCGAAAAATAGAACGTCCGTCTGTCAAGAACATTTGTCTTGAAGTCGCATGGAGGTATCAAGCTAAAATTAATACCAAACACTCAGGTCTACGGTTCCGTTAAGCACGAAAAAATTAGGTTTATCAATCAGCGCAAACAAAAGAGCATTATTAATGTATAGTTGCTGCATTTTATACGAAATTTACCGCGTAAGCTAAACCTATAGGGAACTTCCCGTTGATCTACAGATATCAAATTATGCACAAAGTGACGAGACAAATTGAGGAAGAAATTCAAGAAGTAAAAATTTATGGGTATTTCTTAGATAAAAATAATT
This sequence comes from Heliconius burneyi, assembly GCA_018247715.1. Classification (NCBI taxonomy): domain Eukaryota; kingdom Metazoa; phylum Arthropoda; class Insecta; order Lepidoptera; family Nymphalidae; genus Heliconius; species Heliconius burneyi. The sequence goes on along the minus strand of DWGR01003674.1, from coordinate 8,962 downwards.
ACAATTTATTTAATATATATGATAAAAACAATAAATATCTTTAATCTCAAAAAATCTAAAAGATATATCAATGTAGGTCTGATATATCTTTCAGATTTTTAGACATTAAAAATATTTAGGTCTAAAATCTAAAAGATTTTACATCTTTTAAAAAGTCACCGTAACAGGTAAACATGTAAGTATGTATATCTTATAATTATACGTAATTACGATAATTACGAAGAATATTCTCGGATACAAAGAAATATAACTATATAATTTTAAATGTGGAAAATCATAAGGATGTTTTTCCACATTTAAAAAGCGCCTACTTGCAAAAATAATTAGGTCACTAGAACTCGGCCCAAGGACTCGTGTCGCGGGCAACTGTGCAGGTTATCCTACTCCTAAAATACCAACGTCAAATATATTTATACGATTAAACAAAACATTTGGTGTACTGTTGTAAAACAAATGTGGATCTCCACAGCACCGTTGCCAGATTTTATTTAGGTGAAAAGCGGGATTTTTGAAGATTTTAAGTAAAAAAGCGGTGGTACTCTTTCGCCAAAAGCGGGACAAAAAAATTATAACAAGAATTTAATTTATTATTTACAACTTTTCTTCCAATATTTGTATTTCTATGAAATTATTAGTAACTAATTAAAATCTTAAAGTAATAAAAAAGTTACACAGTTAAGTACAGTAAGTGGAATAATCCGTTAAGAGCGGGACAATGCCTGTCCCGATCGGGACATTTAAATTTTGGTCTATCGTCGATCGGGATGTCCCACCAAAATCGAGGCGTCTGCTAACGCTAAACGCTATTACCATTTCACTCTCCGTCGATACTTTCATTTAATGTTTTTCTCTACATTGACACGCTCAGTTCACAACACATTGAACGAGGCACAACTAAATATTACTATAGCATCATTTCTTACAAAAATTATAAAATTACCCTGCGTTACGATGCGTAACTACGTAATTAACTGCATTGCTCCATACAAATTACGGTGTCTGCAAGGCTGAAACGACCAACCAGACCATGAGAGGAGGTGGAATGATTGTTTTGCGTCAGTATAATTGGAGCACCAGTTCAAATTCGCTACGTCCCGTACACAGTATGTCAATTAGGTCGTATCGGTAGTTGGTACAGTGTATTTATTTGTATTGCTCGATTGTTGACTAATTCAAGTCGGTGGAGATGGTGATTGCATAACAATAGTATGTTTAAGTTTGAAAAGATACAATGGAATACAGTTCGTCATATCTAATAAATATATATGTCATATTTTTCGTTATATTTGGTACTCTTACTTTGTATGAAAATCAAATTAAATCAGCTTCACGCTGTATCCCGCACACAGAAGGGAACTTAGTGTTAAGATACTCCGTTCCCCACTTTCTGCCGAATTCTGGAGGCATTGCGTGTTGAGTGGCGGAACTCAACGCCGCGCTTTGCCTCGACACCAGAGCGAGGAACTAGAAATATAAACGTAAATAAATATTTACTTCCTCGAGTGGGGATCAAACCGACAACCGTCGCGTTACAGTCACACCCACTGTGGACTGTGGGCCACTGTGATACGACGGCGTCGACTTTGTATGATTATATTAGAAATGACTCATTGTACTCTATACCATCAACTAGATAAGTATATTTTTGTAATAAATTATTTAAACATTATTATTCTATATATTTTTATTAAATAAAAAAAATCATAACTACATACGACAAACGACTCTATATACTGTATGAAAGTCTCTTGCAAAGCTATAGGTATATAAATGTTTTCAGTATAACAAGGGGCGTTAATCTCTTGCATGGAGCAATGTTTTAAAACTCGAGGGACAATCGAGTAATCCGTAATCTTCCGGGAAGCCCCCTTTTAGGTCGGCTCGGGCTTACAAATGTAAAAACAAAGGATCTAATATAAAAATAAGAAATTTCCACGTTAAATGAGGCACTTAATTAATTCGGACGTTTAGATTTTATAATACATTGAAAATATATTTATTTGTTATTTAATTTGTTTTAGAAAAAATAAATGTTTGTAGCGCTGAACTGTAAACATATCTATATATATATATATATATATATATATTCAGATAATTGAAGAGTGTATGTATTGTCTAATTAAATTATTTATTTTATGTAACAATTTATTATATAAAACCAAGTTGTTGCTTAATAAGCATGTCAATGGCGGAAGTTGTCCGCTAATTAAAACGTATGCGTTCATTGTTGCAAATCTCTTTCATTAGAAGGGAAAACGAAAAATAGCACACATTGTTCAATTTGCTCTTTTATTTCATGGCGTCTCTTTAACGTGCTAGTCGAGCACCAGTTCGCTATTGTCAGATTGGTTGGAGGACTGAGAATTGTATGGTAAAAAATAGATATTTGTTTTTCTCTATAAGCTTACTGCGTTAAGATCAAACAATGAAAAAATCTACCATTTTGTAATAACTATGCTTATTAAAAAAAATCAGCTTTCCGCACATAGCAGGGTAGGCAAAGGGAACCTTAGCTTATTAAATTATAATATAACATTGATTGTTTAACAGAATAATAATTATAATTTTAGTGAAACTTTCTCCTAGTCGAAGCGTATCTTACATATAATAACTCGGACCGCATAACGTCTACGTCACCTGAATTATCTTGAGAGAACTGCAATTATACTATACTTATATTTACTGTTTACGCGATATTTAACTCACATGCGTGCAAACGTTTTGCCTGATGTGGATTTGTAATGAAGACTGTAATGTGCATAATTGTATAGTATGTATTTAACGTATAAAATATATTATTGAAATAAGTATATGTCCGAATGTATATCGATAAAATCGCTTAAATATATTTTTTATCTAATGTTTACTCACTCACTCAGTTCTAAATTTGAATTTATATTTTGCTCCTAATATACTCGTAATTGAACGTTTTCAAAATTTACTAAAAAGGATATATTTTTCAATAATTTTGAATGTAAAGATAATATTTTTTATCAATTACAAAAAAATATATAAAAACTATATTGGAAGATAAATAAAAATTTTCTTATGTACTTAGTTACATACTACACTACGCTTACTCGTGCAGTGAAGTGAGTTTTGTCACATCATGTTATGAAATAACATAGCGAATAAAATAAACATTATCTCGAAATAATAAAAAAATCTCTAAAAGAACTCCTTTTATGAGAATTTCACTAAAGTGACATAGCGAAATAAATTCTCCCTATCAGTCTGAATACTTCATAAAATAAATAGCATTTGTAGAGAATGTGCTTAATTAAAAAATTCAAACTTGGTGAAAATAATATTTATGAAAGTTTTTGCATACTTCAGTGCGCATAATTGGACGTTGCCCCTAGATGTAGAGCAGATGTACCTACCTACCCGGTTACTGAAAAAAATATGAACAGAGTTTCTGCGAAATTTGGATAGCTCTTGTTTAAACTTCAGATTATTTTTAAAATGAACAGCCGATATGCATGGAATATGTTTCTATGCTTCGGCAAGTTTATTACATTGCTGGTGTTATATTTTTATTGGTGCTAATTATCCATAATGAGAGGAAACTCTTTAGCAATCCATGGATTCACCGTACGGGTGCCGGGCCCATCGCGTTGCAGAGAGAGGGGCTTGGAGATTGCCTGGGACTTACGACCCAAGTGTAGGTTTAACACCAACAGGTAGGTAGGCGGACAGTGCGCATTTTAAAATGTGCACTGTCTGCGCTCCTCTCTCTACCTAACTGTAATTTGTACTGAAAACTATTTTTTTTGCTAAATATTGAGAAGCATACCTTAAAACAAAATTTACCTTATCGTAAATGTTCATACTTTTCTTTCTTCGTACTCGCTGTAATGGCTTAGTACATTAACGCTATCAGCGTAACGTATTATACCGAGAGCAATTATTACCATAACTTTTTGAGATAAAACACAAAATGCAAGTTGTCTATGTGTGTATAAAAAAAAATTATGTCTCTCTTTGAGGAGTTATATCCTCACTTACGTTCAACGCGCAGCATCCGTTTAAAAAATTCGCAGCATCCAGGTTCTATATACATTATTACAGGAAGTTCAACGACCGTATCATGAGATGTAGGAATGTCTTTTATAATAATCATTTACAATATTTTTTATATAGTTTTTCCAAATAATGTTTGAATGCATCGTATATTTTAACTCTGAAACTCTTACGACATATTTTTTATCTTATTTGATATCAAAATAGAAAATATTACACTGATCACTTACCATATAAAGTAACCTCCATACGTGCTCTATCGATTCTAATGCGCCTTTGATGTGTGCTACGTAATCGACACGTTGCGTTGGCTATTCTCCTTTCAGCCAGCTAATCTACTGATCTTGGCTGGCTATCATACATTGCCTGCGCCTTTGAGCGAAGTGTGTAATTGGTCGTCTTTATGTTATAAAACTAATTGTACATAAATATAAATAATTTCGAATAAATAATATTTATAACGTAATGGTTGAAGGTTCAGATCTGGAATCACCTCGTTGAGTTCCACCGTTCAATAGGCAATATCAATGAAAAGTGGAGAAGGAATTGTTTTGGTACTAGGTGCGCGTACTCTGCTATGCAAGGCAATACCCCAAATAATAATTTTAAAAGCAACTCGTATGAATTTTCTCATGGATTAATAAAGTAGTAATTTTTAATTTAACGTCTTGCTCTTGTTAGGCTTGATTTTCTGCAATAGTTCAAATTGTTTTTTTTTTTAAATTTATAACCGCCAAACAAGAGTTTAGTAGAAACTCTTTAACTTCCTCTCTAATTCTTTGATTTTAATGCAATCCTTTGAACGTATTGTAATTCAAACAATAGTTAGATTGAAAGTGGCTTCGTTTTTAGCATACAATGTCATAATACATTATACATGTGAAGACACTATTGTATCGACTTACAGGATGCAGAATATATTTATAACTGCCATATATAATTCGTAGAAATAATTTACTCAATTTGTACGAAGGCAGGTGTGTTTCGCAGTGTTCTTTTTTCTATAGTCTTTTTAAGTACTTGTATATATCGTAGTATTTAGTTTATATCGTAAAATACAAACTTAACAGGTTAGTCACCCTTACATTAAACGTTATACATGTAGTTTCTTTGTTCATGTTGTAAACACAATGAGTGTTAAATGAGACGCGGTGCTAGCTTAGCTTTTGTGCTCGTATCCAGGCGAGGCGAGCCGCCCTACTAACCCAGTGACACGCGCGAGCGAAAAGCTTCGAACATCTGAACAAATAAATGGATGTAAATCGGCAGGTCTTAACAAATCAATCTGGTTTATAGTTTATTTGTTTTTGTAAGTCCTGGTACCTGAAATACTACAAATATGTTACAAATCGTAACTTGAAAATGTTGCTTTAATACTAGATATATTATCTAGTGACCAGACAAAAATAAAAAAGTTTAAAAACAGCATTCTCTATGTTAAAAATACCATGTATGGAAATTTCATACATAAAAAATATAAAAAATAATAATAGATTAAAAAAAGTAAACACAAAATATAATATGGACGAGGATATTAATAGAAACCCCCAATTTCTTCGCTCTGGTAAAACAAACGATGTTCTGTTGTGCCATCTAACACTCATGTGTCTTTAAGTTCTCTTTGCACATCCTTCTGTATGAATGACAATGAATATACAACATGAAGCAAAAATTAAAAAAAAATATAATTAATAATTAAAGATTATAGAATTAAGGAAGAAAAAAAATATGATATAAAATTCTTTCTATTATACACTCGGCGTGTGGTAACATAACGATATGGAACCATCAAATGGAGTGGATAAATATTCATGTACATGAGAATACAATTTATCATAAAAATACGACCTCCTTATGCGTGTGGACTAAGTGTCTTCTAACAAAGAAATACAAAGAGTTTACCTTTTATACATCAACAGTGAGTAATGGTGGAATCACTCTAAACTCTCTTGTAAAGAGGACTTATATAGAACGAAGGAAATTTAAAATATGACTTTCTATTTAAAATATAAACATTAAAATAAGATATGTAATTTTATTCTTTTACTTTACGTAATAATTTTAACATACATATACACATAAGATATATAGATTTTCAGAAAATAAACTTATAAAAATTCTTTAGCTGTAATCAGAAAGGTCAACGAGAGCTATGGGCTATGGATGGGTATTTGTTAGAGTTCGTAGGACGTGTCGATAGTGCTATCATATTACTGGGGCAATTTGTATCCTTATAAACAAAATATATGATCCAAAGGGAAACTTTGTTATTCTTATTGTGAGAACGATAACATTCCACGTACGATTTTATTAGTGTTTTTTGTTACTGGTAGGGATAGAAAGTACATGCGTTTTATATCTGATTCATAATTCAACATGTGCTTCAACAGTAAGCAATAGCGAACATTCTAAAAAGTTCGTTTATTTAATATGGCTTAAATAACTTTTTAAAAAAATTTGTAAAAAGTGAATGATGTCTTAGTTTAACGTGGATTCTACATTAGCTATAAAACTTACCAACAATGATAACATATCTATACCTTTTGGCGGAGCTCAGCGCCACCAAAACGAAGAAATAGAAATTTAAATAAATAAACGTCTAATATGAATATCATTAAGTAAGCTTTCTGATGTTAATATTGTAAAATGTCAACATGTGCAATGCACGTGTGCATTATTGTCGCATAACGACCCAAGAGGGTATTTTTAAGTTAAAATAAACCATTAATATTGTTACTAACAACTATCATTCGAAACACGATGACAACAACAGCAAAAGCATTTTAACTCAACGAAGCATTTTATACTATTTCCATACATTTCTTTTATTTAGAACTCTTTACTCTTTTAGAGGCCAGTCGTGGCACGAGGTGTGACATGTAAAACCGACTGGTTGTGGGTTCGATCCTACTCGAGGAGATGAAATATTTATTTAAATTTATATTTTCATTTCGGCGCTCTGGCATCGAGGCAAAGCGCGGCGTTTAGTTCCGCCACTCAACACGCAATGCCTCCAGAATACGGCAGAAAGTGGGGAACTGAGTGTCTTAACATTAGGTTCCCTCTGCCTACTCTGCTGTGTGCGGGATACAGCGTGAAGCAAAAAGAAAGAAAAGAAATAACTCTTTACTTTAAAAAAATACACACATAATCGATCGAAAAGCTATAAAAAGAAAACCTAATAGCACTTATTATAATTTACAATCTCACCTTTTAACTTTGAAATGTCCCCGCTAAGTAAGTCTTAAATTAAGTAGCCGTGAATTTGTGTTCAAAGTTACGTCCATTGTCCTTAACTTGAAGCTCTCAGAAAGTTTATAATTAATGTTGGGAAAAATTTGTCTTCGGAAAATCGAATCGTTCGCCTTGTCGTTTAATCAACGCCTAGAGACTTAATGACAACCGACTCGTATTTCTCGGTCTGAGTGTTTCTTTGAAAGTTTTGCACCGCAGTGTCCAATGTCGTGACATTTCAAACTGTGTCAAAATTTATACATCTTATATTACTGCTAGCTTTCGTTGTGGCTTTGCTTGCTTTTGTGTTGAGTATTTATTTTATAACCGCGGATTTCGTATTTATTTTTACTAGAAAATTATTTGATACATTTAAGTAATTCAATTACTACCAGTGCATTATTTAAAAAAAAATATGCGTGTTTGCACTCCTTTTTAATAACTTCCTGTCCGTATAATTTTTGTTAGGAAGGATATGTTTTCGTTTTATGTATATATTATTTTTAGCATACAATTGATATGTATGCAATGATCGAGTCCAGCCCAGTCAGTCCGACGGCCGCAAGCCGAGGTTCGAGTCCCGCAGGGGGCGCCCTTACAGTCTTCGACTTCCTCACAGGTAGCCACTTAGTGCTTGCATCTCTTCAGGTACAAAGTACCCTCGTCACTACCCAACCGGTGTCGCTGTAAAAGCCAATAGGGCTAACAGCATTAACCTCATGTTCGAGAGAACTTTTATTTTAAATTGTTTAAAAACATAAAAACAAAAGTACATTTTTCATTATTTTTTACTATTCTAGTCTCATTAGCAAGGCTGGCAGTTTTAATGTATAAAAATATTGTATTGTTATCAGATCCACACACGTTTGAAAATTAGACGTATCTAATGTTATGGGTCAAAACAGCCTTGTAAGATAAAGATCTTATATCTATTTATTGATTGAAAGATAATAGATAGATTGAGAGATATAGGTGAAGCTAATAAAACCGATTTATTATTTTCTTTCACTCTTATTCATATGACCCTGGTTGTTATTTGAAATATTGACATTATTTATTAGTCATTTTTAAATTTCATTTCATTATGCTATCATTTGAATTAAGTATTTTTAATCTAACTAAAAATAAGCATATATTTAATTTTATAAAAGCGATTTAAGAACAACGTAAAAATTTCCTTTACTATCAATTTTTAATATAAATAAAATTATAATAATTATTAATTGGCAAACATTTTTTTTATAAAAGTTAATTTTTTGCACGCAGCATCTCGGCGGCTCAGCGAATACGTGGAGCACTATGAGCCCCTGGAGTACGACGCGGACGTTGTGCACGAGCACCACAAGCGCACGCGCCGGTCGGCGGACACGCCGGACCTGCGCGTCAACTTCTATGCACACGGCAGACGGTTCAACATGCGACTGCGACGAGACCTGTCAGCTTTTAGTGAGGATTTTAAAGTGAGTTAATATTGTTTGTTTTGCTTTATTTAGTTTTGTTAGTTAATCAAATCTGTTTATTTAAAATTATTAAATTTACATTTTAAATTATTATATCAGTCGTGTTGCCCCACTCGAGAAAATGAAATTTTTATGTTTCATTTCTTCGCTCTTGTGTCGAGGCGTTAAGTTCCGCCAGTCAACACGGCACACAGAATTGAACGGAGAAGGAGGAAGGGATTGTCTTAACATTACGTTTAGGTTTA
>DWGR01003673.1:0-11899 GCA_018247715.1 Heliconius burneyi | reverse complement strand
ACGGTCATTCGCTCAAAAGCATTTTGTGTGGGGATGAGTGGGCCCGTTAGTCACATTCAGTTGACTTGACACAGGTAATCCCGTATGATAAAGATGGATGGCCTGTCAGCTGTCACCAGCAGGGCCTATGACATTGACTTTTACATCTTTGAGCCGTTAGTCCAAATATTATAGGCTAGTAAGATAAAGTATGATGTACTGTAAATATTTTATAAATATAAATTTAGACTATTTTCTAAATTCTGAAAGCATTTACTAGACTTAAATATTAGCTTATTTAATTATTTATAACATTATCTTCTTTAAAGATGATAATTTATTTAATAGTGATTGGTGGTATAATTAGCATATGTATACAGATAGAGAAATAGCATGTCCTTAGATATCACTTCCTAAGATAGGACCTCCTTCGGTTAAAACTCCATTACAATAACATTTGATTACTTTTGATTATTGATTACTATAACATTTGATCTGCTGGTCGACTGGAGTTTCATTGCAGCACGTCCATAGATATGGATTTGCAGGCATCGGTTGTAGAAGACCTAGATATGACGCGACATATAATATTCTGAGCTCATTCTGAGTTAAAAAGGGTGAGTTTTACGAATTTCTGTCTCGTATTTCTTTGTCGAAGCAATTTTTTTTGGGTTCCACCAGTTTCAAACACTATACTAGATGAATTTGTTGCTCAACTGTATTTGCCACAGCTCATTTCTTGGGTCTTCCGGGTGTTTATAACAAAACCTAAAGTATTTTATATATATGTATATACAGGTGAGTAGGATATGGAAAGTTAAGTACTTCCCAGATTTCCTCTGCCTATCATGCTATGTGCAAGATCCGTGAAGCTTAGATAGTGTAGTTTTAAAAAGCATAAAGCATTACAGTTAATTAAAGTAAATTCTATTACTGAACTTACGATAAATGTTTTTGTATAATTAATTGACGCTTTGATTTATTGAAATTGTATTAAATTTTCTAAGAACAAAACCTTCTAGCGCCTAAGAAAAAATATAAAACTTGAACCCTTAATAAAAATAACTATAAGTACAACAACTTTGGACACTTACAAGATATGTGTAATTTTTAGTAACATTTTATACAACCAAGAAAAATAATATAACTTACCTACCTTATAATTATTTAAAAGAATTTAAATAAACAAAAGAATTTTCGTAATATAAACTTTTAATTTCAATAATGGTTTTAAAATTGAAAAATATCAAAGTTAAGTAAAAATATATTAGCCACATGTACTATTTTACACAATCATTTTTCAATTGAAATATGTCTAAAACACAAAATCACCTGGATCATAAAATATCAACAGACCTTCCTTTTTATCCATTTAAATAAATCAGACGAGTTATAAAAACTATGCGCCCATAGACGAGCCGCACATTGCGCATAGAGATAGAAGTGTTTACTTTTAAAATCCTATTGAATCGTTATCATTCAAACGCAGTGGTCGTAGCTTAGGGTTTAACGAATGATCCCCAGTGTCAGCGCCGCTCGCCCATTTGCGGATAACGGAGAACAGAATTTATAATGATCATGCTATGGTCAACTGAGACACAATGCAAATACTCCTCCTTTGTGTTTAATTAATTTCGGCAATTTAATTTGCCTCTAAGAGGCCAGTGGTGGCGCGTGGTGGTACCGACGCGAGGTAATGGATAATATTTCATATTTAAATTTTTTTCGCTTTGGTATGGGGGCGAAGCGAGCTTAAATATCGCAACCCAACAAATTATGCCTATAGAATTCAGCGGAAAGTGAGGAAGAAAGTGTCTTAACACTAGGTTCTAGGTTCTGTTTGCAGGATACAGCGAGAAGCGAGATTTTTAATTATAATCAACTATAGCACAATGCAAGTATTGTTTCTTTGTAAATTGGCTCCGATAATTTGACAAGTCTAGACTGTAAACGCGACAGGTTGCGGGTTCGAGTGCCAGTCGAAGTAATGTAATGTTTAATATTCTTTGGTGTCGGGGCAAAGCGCGGCATTGAGTTCCGCGACATAACACATGATGTCTCCAGAGTTCGGCAAAAAGTGGAGATGCGGGATACAGCGTGAATCTGAATGATTTATATAAACTCTTAACAATCTTCCAATTTGTTGCTATATATCTCCTATATAAATTAAAATTTGATAGAATGAAAATCCTACCGTGCATTAGGTGTTCGGAACAAACAGGGTTGAGCGTGACCTAATTTTGATGCGCTCTTTTACTAACAATAACTGTATATATAACATATAAAACATACGTTTTATTTCATTTTTCACGCTACACTCGCATTTTCATTTTCACGCTTCTATTGCAATTTACATTTTTGTAGTGTAGTTAGAGCCTAGTGAAATATTATTAGATAAAAACTCACATTAAAAATAAAAAAATCAGCATAATCCCGCACACAGCAGGGTAGGTAGAGGGTTCTTAGTGTTAAGACACTCCGTTCCCAACTTTCTGCTGAATTCTGGAGGCATTGCGTGTTGAGTGGCAGAACTCGACCTCGATACCAAAGCGAAGAAATGTAAATAAATAAATATTTCACTTCCTCGAGTGGGGATCGAACCCACAACCGTTGCGTTACTGTCACATCATTGTGCCTTAACTGACATTAAAGAGTTTATTTAAAATTAATTTCCATATTACATATCTTATATATAGTATCAATCTATACATAGGTATAATAAAACTGTAACACATCGCTGTCTGTGCATTAAATATATATGACAAAAGAAGATCCCAAAAGAGTATATTTTAAATTTCTTGTCTTTATTTTTTTAATTATAAAGGAAAACTGATTGGTAAGAGAGGTAGAGGGAGACCTCGGTTGACCTTCGAAAACACAGTATCAAAGATACTGGAGGAAGGTCACGTAAAAAGCATGTGGAGAAGCAAGCATGCCCCGAAAAGCATGTATGAAGAGGTTGATGACAGTTGATGAGGCAAAAGAGGTATGTAGCGTTTGGCGTTCCGTTCTCTCTGACTACCCCGCAAGGGATAAAGCGTGAAGCTGTATATGTATGTCTTGTCTGTTTATTTGTGCATTAGTTCACGCTAATCACAAAAAGGTTTCGCTGTCGGATTTTGGGAAACTTAATTTAGCATTTAGTTTGTTATATTTCAATCGGCTTATAGCTACGAAATGGTTGTTTTATTGAATTGAAGAAAAGGAAACCAATAATTGCTAGTCACCAATACACGTAATTTCTATAAAATACTGAGACAAATTTATACGAAACAAAAAACCGGACAAGTGCGGGTCGTTCTTGCCTACCGAGGGCTCTGTACAGAAAAAGGGGGCCACGAGCTTTTTCTTAATTTTAGGCTAAGCTTAGCCAGAGTCCTTTGATCTCATACCTTACTTGAACTAGTGGCTTTAATATCAAATATTACCCCACTTTAAACACTACTATTTTTAGCATTTAACTACAAATCTATTTTTTTTTCAGATTTTTTCCTGAACTAGCACTACTTGTAGATGGTAGGTGCCAATTTTAAAATTGTGGGTCAACTGAAAGTTCCCTATTAATGATTCCCTTTATAATGTTGAAATACGCGTTATATGCGATATAAACTGCCATATATATAGATCTGAGTATATGGTTAGAAATGCAACTCCATATCTCCTAGTGTTCCTGAGATAAAGGTTCTCGACACACAAACTGATCTTACAAGGGTTCCTTTTTTCCTTAGAATGTACGGATCGCTAAAACTGAAATAATTTAAAATGGTAAATTAAATTATAGTCTACCAAAATGCCCCTTGGCCTACAAAATGTTTCTACTATATTTGCACTTGATACTAACATAATTGAGACACAACAAGTATTTAATTGCGCACTGGGTTCAGCCACCCATAATGTAAAAGCTCCAAATTTTCACAAAAAAAGGGGTTTTTACATGAGTTAAAAATATAATTAGAAATTAATTGGGTTTTTCTGTTTTCTGTGTCATTTTGTACGAGTATATCAGCGGACACCCTCGTCGAGCCCTTCAACAAGGATTGTAGCACTCTTGCTTATTAGCTTATTCTTTTACAGTTGAAATCTTTTTAACAAAATACGTACGTAACGTCTTTCAAAACTCTTTGTATCTATTCCATTGCAAAATTTTTATGGCATTGCTTTATATGTTACTATTCTTATTTATGTACAAAATACGAAACTTCTTTTTTAGAAAAAGCTTTTATTTAAACGTTCTAAAAAGGAGAAAATAAATATTGTCTTTTACATTTTAACTATCAACTCATAATTTATATGATCATAAGCTTCCTTAAAATATTTTTACGTAAGTTCATATTACGTATATGTATGTATCTAGTTATCTATATATCTACAGATTTTAATATTTAAGGCCATTATCCTTAATTCCAGCCAATATCTTAAAAAAAACAGTCAAGTGCGAACTCTACCTGAACGCTTAAGGTTTCGTATCATAAGCTATATAAGCGGAAAAAAATATGTTTGTTGTAAAGAAACCTCTAAATATTATTGTAAGTTCAGTATCTGTGAAACTTTCACGGTTCGTGAGAAACAGTCTAGAAACAGACACACAGGAGTCTTTTAGTAATAGTCTTATACTTTGGCTACGGAGCCCTAAAAATGATATATAATTGGGAAACATAAGCCGAAATTCTATAATATATAAATTCCTGAAACAAGTCAAAGTCAACAATCAGTAGATTTTTTGTTTCTAAAAAACGTATGTTTTGTAAGATCTTCAAAGGACCCGCAATTTCTAGTGAGATCAAACGTTGGATTCGAGCGTGAGAACGCGCAACCATTTGCCCGGATATTGCCATCTTCACCTTCAATGGCGGCGGGTGGTTCAAGTAATGTACATATATTGTAGTTGAAAAGGAACGTATAGCCGAATTCCAAATGCCTTTGTATTATGTGGAATAGATATTTTACGAATTAATTGAATGTTAGTTACAAACAAAAATAATTAAATAGTTATAAGGTATAGAATGTATTTTTTTGTAACTTCACGCTGTATCCCGCAAGTAGTAGAGAAAGAAGCCTAGAGATAAGACACTTCGCTCGCCACTTTCTGCTGAATTCTAGGGCCATTGCAAGTTGAGTACGATTCTATATTACGCCGCGATTTTGCAACGACACCAGAGCGAAGAAATGACACTTTCAAGTATGTTATTTCCTCGACTGAGTTTCGACCCAACAACCTCTCGCGTCACACGCGACAATTGGCCTTATATCAAACTATATTTACTGACTTTTATTTTAGCAGAACCCAGTTAAAAACGTCCTCATGATATGAATGCACTGGCGATACAAAAGAAAGATATTGCAAAATTGGTATCTTATCTTTCCTCATTTATATAGATGCAGTAAGGGGAAAAGCGATTGACTACTACTAATATCTGATAATAATTTCTATCCGGAAATAATACTAAATTAAAATGTTGTTCAGTATATGTTTTACGACGACGTTACCATCGTAACAGAGTATCTAACATTACGTACCTACGAAATATTACCTTTTTATACATAATCATCCGGTACAAAAGTCTTTAGTACAATAAATTACTTTAAATTAAAAATAAACTTAAATAAAACACTGTATACATAAAAAAATATTTATATTTAATTATTGTATTGAAATGAACCTTTTATAATACATTTTCTTTCTAAAATTCAACATTTAGGAACGGATGGTCCTTGTGCCGTTGGCCTCTGCAAAATAAAATTATGTTATACATGTTAATGAGGACGTTCATTATGGATTTTTAAATATATTACACATTTACATCAACGTTTTCTATTTTTGTTTTGCTGTATAAAACATAATTTTCAAATAAAAAAAACCAAAAATATGTTAGGTTTGCTAATTATTTCAATGTTTACGGTACAATTTATTTAATTTGTTTTTATTTAGCAACACAGGCACACACAGTGATTTTAGTTTTCCACTGTACACTTGAATTAAGAAACTCATGTTGAATAGCTATTACCTATTTGTATTACCAAAACCACATTGTCCTCAAGAGACAAAGCGCAGCGTTAAATTAAGATATAATGTTACACTCAATACACAGTAATTCGAATATTGGGACAATATGAACGGCGAGTTCTAACATTAGATCCCTCTGCCTAACTAAGAAAACCCTTCCTTTGGGAGGAAATCGAATCGACAACCAGCAAAAGATTTTCAATCAGCTGCCTTCCTGAACCATTAGGTATTACCAAATGAATATAAATTACTCACTCAGCTTGCGGCACAAAACGAATGTTACAGTCGAGGCTGCTAATGACACTGACATCTTCCGGCGATAGTTTGAAATCCCATAAGTCAAAATTGTCGGCTAAACGAGTTTTGTTCGCCGATTTAGGTATAACTGCGATTCCACGATCGATTGCGAATCTAAAAGAAATATATAATTATTTCAATTTATATGTGACCTATTACAGACTGGGGCCAGTCGTGCCGCAGAGCTACAAGCGTGACACTAAACGCGACAAGCTGTGGGTTCGATCCTCACTCGAGGAAATTAGATATTTAATATTTTTTATTTCTTCGCTATGGTGTCGAGCTCGGCTTTGATTTCTGACGCTCAATAGGCAATACGCCGAAACTACTCTGGAAAATGGGGGACAGGGTATCTTTACACTAGGTTTCCTCGGCCTACTCTGTTAAAAACCCTGCTAAAAAGCAAGTTCCAACTTACGACTGTAACAAGTACAAACATTTTAGATACCTAAGTAATACTTTAACCGGCGTTTGATTATATTTATCGGAAATAGCTTTAATTTTCGCGTCATCTAACAGGCTAGGGTCGTCCAATTTCGCCCACGGCCGCGCGGGGCTGCCTAGAGGACTGTACGCAGTTAAGGTTATATCCCTTGCTTTGCAGAACTCGAAAAGCTTTTGTTGAACCAAATAGGGATGGCATTCGACCTGTAACAGATATTATTGTAGTAAAATAATAACAATAATATTTTTATTATTATTATATATAACACACATAATTACCACAGTTAATTATGTATAATACCATCCAAACAATTTTAATATTCTATTGATTCCGAGTAGTTTATGTATGGACGGCCCGAGTGTCGCAACCGTAAGGCGAAAGGCAACGGTCGTTATTATGCCTTATAAGCTATTGTAACGTTTGATTCAAATTCGTTGGTTAGTATTTGGATAAAAGTGGAACAAACATCTATTCTTTTGTTTACTTTGACATTTATAATATTAGGTACTAGGATGAATAATGTTACACTCAAAACGACAGAATCAATTATGTTATTAATTTTAATATTTTCCATAATGTAGTCTGTCGTGGAGGGACAAAATCGTGGGATATCCTTGACCAATCCCTTGAGTGGAATTGGAATGGTCTCGGGTCCAAAAATATTATATTATAACGTTTAATAATTATTATGCGCTCACTACCATTACTATTCAGATCAGAAGTCGGTGTCAAAGTAATGCTATAATAATCTTACTACAATATCAAATTGCTAAGTCTGTTTTTTTTTACTTAGCACTGACTTCAAAATTATATAATCCTTATTCAATTATTTTTGTTTGACTAAATCAAAATACTTTTTAATAAATTAAAAGTTAAGTAAATTATTTTTTTAACCTCTGAATTTACTGTTTGAAGCTGAATAAACATTTTACAAGTACCTTACCTGATTAGTAACTGGTACTATTTTGGCTGAATTCAAAACACGTTCTATTTGCTTAGAATTGAAGTTGCTGACACCAATGCTTTTTGTTAGGCCTTTTTCTACGAGTGCCTCCATTGCTTTCCAAGTGTCCACATAATCGACATCTGAAAAGATGACCTCGCCATCTGCCGACTTTGGTGCTATTTCGTCACCTTCCTATGTATAAATGAAAGAAATTAAAATCAAAATTTAGGAGTCGATACCTTTATAACGCAGCGGTATAGCATTAGAGTGTAAACATAATGCTTATGGGTTCATTTTCTCGCTCTGCAGACAAGGGAAAAGGCATCAATTGAGTGATGCGTGGGAGACAGAGTATCTGATCAGTAGGTTCCATCTGCTGCATGGGGGATGCAGCGTGAGGCTAAAAATACAAATGTCTCTCTCTGTACTATAGCTAGTAGTCTCTGGCTGCATAGATGGTGTTAATCGTAGTCTTCGTTTGGTTATCATTATGTATTTAGTCTGTTAATACATTTGTTTTTTTTTTTAAGATTCACGCTGTATTCCAAACATAGCAGAGTAGACATAGCGTAAGACACTCCGTGTAATCCTTTTAATTCTAAGACACTTTATCTCCACACCAGAGCGAACAAATGAAAATATTAAACATTTCATTTCCTCGAGTAGAATCGAACTCACAACCTATATATTCTTTACATTGAATAAATGATAAACATACCTTATAAGCTGTAGGCCAATGTATCAGATATAAATCTAAATACTCCAGTTCTAAGTCTGACAGTGACCTTCTTACAGCTTTCTCTACTAAATCTGGTCGATGATATGTGTTCCATAGTTTTGACGTTATAAATAAGTCTTCCCTAAAATAAGTAAAAAATAAACAGTTAAGGACAGTTAGTAAGTGAAGCTACGGGGGGCTGGCTAGTTAAATAATAAAAATAATTGTTATCCATCACGCGGCTGTATGCGGCAGATTACTGGTTCATTTCACTCAAATAAATACATATGATATACTATTGGTGTTAACCCGATGGTAAGGGAAAAGCCTTCATAAAAATATAACTTACCTACGGCTATTACATCAGTTCTTATAATAGCTTTATAGGATATACTAAAGAGATAACAGCATTTTTTTTATTCAACTTTAGAAATGACACGAATGAAAAGACACTCAGACTCAGTACCCTACTTTCTGCCGAAGTGGCGGAATTCATCGCCGCTTTTGCCTTGGTACCAGAGCGATGAAATGAAAGTATTAGTGACTAATAATATATATTCCCCTAAGTGGGAGTCGAACCCACAACCGTCGCCGTACAGTAACACTTGCATAAATCTGTACATAAATCTGTCCGGTTATTGCAAAATTTACCTTTTAACAGCTCCACTGGCGATCTTCTGTTTTATTGCTTGACCGATTTCCTTCTCGTTTCCGTATACATATGCGCAGTCTATATGACGGTAGCCAATATCTATAGCGTCGCTGATGACTCGCTCTAATTCTCCCACTTTCGCCTTAAAATTATATATATATTAAATTCAAATTCAAAATATACTCAAATACTACTGAGAAGAATCGGCAAGAAACTTTACAATGTCTATGGATGAATGGATTAAGTTGATTAATGTAACATATTAACGTATTTTCGGCCGTCGTGGCGCAGCGGTACAAGGGTGTGACTGTAACACGTCGTTTGTGGGTACGATCCGCACTCGATAAAAAAAACATTGTTATAATATATTTGACGCCAGTTGCGCAGGGGCACAAGAGTGTGATGGTTGTGACTTCAATCTCCTTTCGAGTAAATAAAATATTTATTTAAATTTGCATTTTCATGCGTCGACAAAATGGGGAACGGAACACTAGTGTCCTACCCTGATGCACGTAAGATGGTGCGTGAAGATGATTTATTTATTTTGCACATTTTATACATTGTTTTGGAAACCTTGTCCCAAAAAAACCGTTTGTTTTTTTTATGGATTCCGTATCTCAAAAAAAAGTTGAACACTTAAAGGATCAAATTGTTGTTCTGTGATTTATTTATTTTATTCAAATCTTTCAAACTGTAATTTATTTATTTTTTTTAATCACCAACACAGCGTACATTTCAATTTAAATAGAAAAACAAAATCATACAATTAAAAACAAAATGTCGCCGCAATTTACGGTAAGCAAATTTTACATTTACAGTAATTTTAAGTTTTAAGCTAAAACTAAGTGTACAGTTTAACAATAATTTTATATAAAAATTATCGATAACATAAGTACTTTATTTAGACAACAAAAACATTAAATAATAATATGTTGTTCTTATTTGTTAAAAAAATGGATATACAAACTATTACAAACGTTATGTTGTTATATTGTAATTCATTGCACACAAAAATTGTGTAAAAGTACAATGTCTGTAAACTTAGAAGAGCATTGTCCGACAGATCAAAAATAAAACGGAATTCTGATCGCGTGCACCTGAGTTCAATAGTTTCCGATTGGTTTTAAAAATAGTGCTGGCGTTTTTACCCCAAAAAAGTAGTTTGAAAAATCGAGACGAATTCTACTGACATTAGAATGAATCGAATAGTTCCTAATCGCTTTAAACAACATCTAGTCTCTTGAATTTGCGTCGTAGAAAAATAATTGATCAAAAAACTAACGTTTATTTTTACGTTTCGTAAATTTAAATTGTTTGTGGGATAAAATAATTTCAAAAACAGGTTGTAAGAATATCAAAAAATATTTATAATTATTTAGATATAATACTCAAAACCTCTCTTAACATTTTTCGATTTCTTACAGAATATAAACAGTTCTTTTATATAGAGCCTATTACAAAACCAGCACTCAAATAAAAGTGGCAGCAAAGCAATTCAATATTCGATTCGAAATTTGAAAAATCGATTTGTTGAAAAACTTTGTAAATTTTATAAATTATACTTCTCGTAAGTCTTCAGTCTAGGAAATGGAACTGAACCCTCAGTGGACGAGTATAACTCGCTCTTGACCGATTTTATAATAAGCAGTAATAAAACTTAAATAAATAATTGCTATTCTTATTCGTTTTTAAGTAATTATTTTTTATCTTTACGCTTTATCCCGTATATACCATGATAAGCAGAGTAAAACAGTCTAGTGTGAAGACCATCCATCCATATCGTTTCACCAGTCTTTGGCCAAACGAGTCATTGGGTCAACACGCAAAAGTAAACTCCACAGACGTGAAACTCAGCAACACAGTTTATTTTACTTAACGGAGAAATAAAAATGTATTCACACGAGTAGGGATTGAACCTACAATCTTGCTTGCTTTCTAACTGTTACCCAACACCTGTTTTCTTTCTTGTTTCTTTTCCTGTAATTTTTGTTCATTTTATTAATGTCATAATAAATTATGAAAATAATTTGTATACGTATAAAGCTCTAAGTGGACATGGGCGTAGGAATGGGGGGATGGAGCATGGTCCGCGCCCACACCAGAACTTTTACCAACAAAAAATTAAGCTTGAAAGAAATTGATAACAATCTTTACGTAAAAATATCAGTACAAACTAAAGTCAAGGGATGAATAGAGATATCTCCCTCCACTATCTAGAGAGATACGCCCATGTAAGTGGGGATCAAACCAAAAACGATCGCGTATTCCGCCAGTGACAGGGAACCATAAAGGTATTGACATTTTTAATATAATCTTTATTTAATATAGAGGCTTTTATTTATATTATATTTAATTATATTACTTATAATGGAATTATTAACACCCCCATGTCATTCACTTGACTAGTGTGAAGACATCGCGTGCCCATTAAGATGCTTCCGTCGCCCTCCCCAATTTTGTAGGCATTGCATTTTGACAGGTAGAACTCAACGCTGTTCTCTGCTTTATTACCAGAGAAAAATGAAAATATTATAGGTATATTTCTTTTCCTCGAATAGGAATCGAACCCATAACCTGTCACGTTTACGTTCGTGCCGTTGGGTCACGATAAGCCTCGATATTTATTGTTTTTTTTTTTACTCATTTATTCATAATTATTTATTTTCTACTTTTAATTTTATCTTTTATCATAAGTTCTTTTGTAAAAGACCTGTAGGTTCTTCTTCACTAGATATTCTCACTTGTTCAGTATATTCGTAAAATATAAATACCTACTCTAAATGCTGATTTAAGTTTTCATATAACTTTTAAAGTAAAACATTATTACATAAGTTAATCTTTTCAACAAATGGTCTAAT
>DWGR01003672.1:0-11901 GCA_018247715.1 Heliconius burneyi | reverse complement strand
GCTAAGGAAAGGTTATGTTTTTCGCGCGTATCTTGTATGTATGCATGTAATATTCTTTATTACCTCATATCTCCAGAACCGCTGAACGGATTTACATAATTGAGATATCGTTACATTCGTTTTAGCAACCCAAGTGTTCTTAGATTTGCGGCTGTGTGGAAAAAATGGTTCTGAATACCACAATAAGGGTATCGAATTCAAGAGCTCAATGCGAGGATTTCAAAAAGATATATCATGATTATCGTTACCATAATGAATCGTAACTAAAAAGTGAGTTTTATGCAGTCTGGGTTTTTGGTTTTTCAAATATATTTTTATATAATATTACATATGCATTTTATCTATATATGCAAATATATTTTAGTTTTTGGGGATAAAAAACTAAGAATGAGCAGGTGGTTTTAATTGGGGCCGTAGTGATGAAGGGGCACGAGTGTGACTGTAAACGCGACGGTTGTTGCTTCGATTGCCACTCGGAGGAATGAAATATTTATTATTTTCGATTTCCCGCTCTGGTAACGAGGCAAAGCGCGGAGTTGAGCTCCGCCGAATTCAAAAATTCAGATTAAAGTGGACATTTTGTTCTCTATTTAAAACGAAGTGTCTTAGTGAGGAACAGAGTACCTAAACTCTCTGCTCTACTTAGCTATGTAGAGTAGTAAAATTTGATTGATTATCTCTATTTTTTACCCAATAAATAAAAAGAAAAATTCAATTCTAAGTACACCACCAAATCGTTTCATCAAAAAGCAAAAAAGTTAATCCTTAGCAGATGTCATTCTATCCCGGAGCTATTAAAAAATATTTGAACTCTTCCGATATAGAAGGGCTTCCAAGAGGAAGTGCTCTACCACGACGTTTTTATACGTCTCGTAACTGTAATATGTCATGCTTATACACTTGATTTTATTTTTAAAGCTTCTTAGGATATTTTTTTTTCAAATGTAACCAATGATATATATTTCATCTTTATTTGCATAACAGGGGCAAACAAGGTGTGCCCTTTAATACTGACGGCTGTGAGTTGAATACCCACAAATTAATTCGATACCCACTTATTAATATTTTTATATCTTCGGTCTGACACCAAGGCAAAAGCCCAGCGTTAAGTTCCACAACACATAATGCCTCCAAAATTGGACGGAAAGTGGGGAAAAGAATGTCAAAACACTAGGTTCCCTCTGCCGACTCTGCTTTGTGCGGGATACAGCATGAAGCTGATTGCATTTAATCTTTATTTACTTACACACATAATGTCAAAAACCCAACATTTACCATTGAAATTCTTACAATGAGAAAAGTAAGTTCTTAAGTTTCAACAATCAATCACTTGGAGATATCTTCTTCTTAAATACTTCAAAAGATTTCAACGAGAAACGCCGACCGACAGTAAACATTAGCTTACAAGTAAAACACACCGCGACTAATTACTTTGCGCTGTTTTAGGTCAGTCACCGAATAATTGCCAAAATAGACGACACTTGGTTACAATTCTTTTGTACTCAAATAGCTTCACGCTGTATCCATGTAAGAGGGTAGGCAGAGGGAGCTTATTGTTATGATACTCCGCTTCCCACTTGCTGCTGAATTCTGGAGCTATCGAATTGAATGGCAGAATTGAATGCCGCACTATGCCTCGGAACCAGAGCGTAAAAACGAATATAATATATATTTTTTTATATTCTCGAGTGGAAATCGAACCCACGACCTGTCGCGCTTACAATCACACTCTGCTACCACATCTATCTGCGCCACAACTAGCTAAATGTTTTATTTGTTGTTTTATTATTACGTATATAAGAAACATACACTAAGTTCAGTCTTGACGTTTTTAATTAATCAAATAGGCATTTATTTAGTCACCCAGAAGAGAGAGGCCGGCAACGCACCTGTAACTCCTCTGGTGTTGCACGGGGTCGTGGGCGGCGGGGATCACTTACCCTCAAGTGACCCGAACGCTCGTTTGCCTTGTCCTTTTACCATAAAAAAAAAAGAGTCCACTGACAATCAACTTACGATCATAACAACTGAAAGGTAGTGAATCGATATTCTCTCGGTTTTGCTGAAATTCGATACGTGAATGAAATTTAATACTTTTTAATTAACGATATGCCAAATCCATTATGATCTTAAGCATCACTGTAGTACATAACAAAAGTTACCATTGAAGAATAAAGAATTGAAGCCAGACGTGGTACAGTGGCACAAATGTGTGACTGTAAACGCGAGAGGTTATGGATTCGATTCCTACTTAAAGAAGTCAAATATTCAATATTTTCATTTCTATGCTTTGGTGTCGCGGCGTTGAGTCCCACCACTCACCACGCAATGCCTCTACAATTCGGCGAAAAGTTAGGAATGGAGAGTCTTGACACTAGGCTCCCTCTGCCTACTTTGCTACACACGGGATACAGCGAGAAACTGAAAAAAAAACAAAGTGTTGAAGTCTATCAAATTATACATCCGTCCCGTCACGTGCCAATCATAAAATGCAACAAATTGAATTATCAACAGGTGTAACAAAGCGCATGCGTGGGGGACACCCACCCATGCCAGTTTCCCATGACCTTCCCAACTTCCCTCAACTTACCGCTTTACAACCGCTAACGCGCGCTTTAATACACTCAATAGGTGTCATCCAATATTGGCTACAAGGTGCAGGTAGAACAGGTAGAACGCATGCGCCAGGTGAAAAAGAACCTCCTAATAGATCCTGGTAGCCTAGTACTAGGCTGGCATCTTGCCACAGGTATGCTTCCCAATTACAGGTGAATAGGACTCTCACGTCGGCCTTAGTGACCCCAACCTTGACACGTTAGCAGGTAAACAGGATTCCAACCCCAATATGGTATTGTGCTTACAAACAATTTTAACTCTTATTATTAAAGAATTACAGTCGTTTATTGAAATATTATGACAAATATATTTTTTATGTAATAGTAGTAGTATAAAGTGGTGTAATAAATATGTCTACAGGATTTGCATTAAACAAAATAAAGATAAATATATTATTTATAATAACTGACTGATATATAAAACTAAGAAAAATTAAAGGAGGTTTCGTGGCGCAGAGGTACAAGCATGCGACTGGAAATGCGACAGGTTCGAGCTCGATTCCATATTGAGGAAATAAAATAATTAATGTTTTCATTTCCTTGTTATGATAACGAGGCAAAAACGCGGCGTTGAATTCCGCTACTAAACACGCAGTGCCTCCAAAATAAAGTGAAAAGTGGGGAGTATAAGTGTCTCAATGGTAACGAAGTGTCTTAACACTAGGTACCCAGGTTCACTCTGCCTACCCTGCTATTATAGTGAAGATAGAAAAAATTAAAAACTAATAAAATATATTTTCTCGTTTTTTTTAAGAAGAAAATTTAAAAAATGCGTAAATAAACGCACATCTCATTAATCATCTTTATCAGAGCCAGTGATTCGCTGCGGCTGACACATCTTAATTGCAGAATAAACCAAACAGTAATATGTGTATCGATAATTGACAGCCAATATCGATTTTCTACGTTGATAATAATAAAATTTATATTCTTATTTAAATATACTCGTATTACAATTTATTAGTATATTTTACTAAAATATTTATTTTCTATTAATTAAGATATATTGCAATTTAGACTTGGTCTCGATAAATTTTAAATTTATAAAATTTATAATTCACAGAGGCTATAATGGTGCAGTGGTACAGGGATGTGACTGTAACACGACGGTTGTGGGTTCGATCCTCACTCAGGGAATGAATTATTATATATTAATATTTTAATTTCTTCGCTCACACCAAGGCCCAGAGTTGAGTTCCTCCACTCAATAAGCAATACCTCGAAACCCTCAGCTAAAAGTGGGGAACGGAATGTTTTAACAATAGATTCCCTCCACCTACCCCTCTATTTGCATGATAAAGCGTGAAACTGATTTTAAAAAAATATTATGCTTTATCCCACGAAAATCTAGTCTCGACTGGATTTAAAAAGTCAACGAACTATTATTTTTCAAGTCATTAAATAATGTCATTAATTCTCAGTGCGATGTCCGAATCAGTCAACTGTAACCGTGCGGCGCTAATTGATTACGGAGATCAACTACGTCTAGACCCGTGGCCTATCTAGACCGCGTCAATTAGACATGTTTTTTTTATAAGACAGTAAATTATACATTTGTGACAATTGTTCTGATCAATCTATTGTTTTGAATTCTTTTTAAAAGCAAAGATAAGTTAGACTATAATTTCTTATTTCAATTTCTTTCTGTATAAAAATATATTTTTAAATTTTTATTATTAAAGTATGTAGCCGAAAATCAATTCAATATGTTAAGAGTTCTGAATTATATATAAAAAAAAATTAAATCAGCTTCACGCTGTATCCCACACACAGTACAGTAGTAACTGCTAGTGTTAATACACTCCGTTCCCCACTTTTTGCCGAATACTGGAGGCATTGCGTGTTGAGTGGCTGAACTCAACGTCGCGCTTTGCCTCGACACCAGAGCGAAGAAATGGAAATATAAACGTAAATAAATATTTAACTTCCTCGAGTGGGGACGGCTTCTATATCATTTAATATTTTCATTTTTTTACTCTGGTGTCGAGGCAAAGTATGGCGTTGGGTTCCGCCACTCAATACACGAAGCCTCCAATATTCAGCGCAAAGTTAGGAGCAAAGGCTCTTAACACGAAGCTCCCTCTGGCTACCCTGCTACGAACTACTAAAAAAATGTATAATCCATTATGTTCTTTTATCGAAAACTTCATTTATCTGAGAGAATAGCGGCAGATGCATAATTTCCGTTCGATATCAGTTACTGACATAAATAGCATAAACTTTATACGGGCTGGCAAAATGGAGATAGGGCGTGAAACTTAAGCATTATTGAAGCATGCATAGATATAAAATTATAAACTATACAAAACATCACTCCTAGTACAAATATGCATAGTAGTTCCTCGGTGTGGTTTGACTAATCGCGGCGTTGGGTTCCAATCCAGCAAATAAAATATATATGTACATACATAGAAATTTATCATTAATCTGTTCTTATTCGTAATCACGAAAAGCTAGAATTACGTAAAGACAAAATAAATAAAAACATTCTGATTTCTCATTGCAATAGCGGCAACGAACATAAAATATGAAGTATAATTCTTATCTGTAAAGCAATTGACTTATAGAATTATTAAAAAAATAAAACAAAGCCAGCAATCAGCCGGTAAACAATGCATTTAAATTAACAAGAACGTTACATGTTAGTCAAGTCGTGTTACTTTTGTATATGATTATAAAAATATTTTAGGTTTGTTTCGTTAGTTTACACGCATTTTCTTAAGCATATGTAAAGTTACTGGTACAACCTGTAATTTTACATTATCTTAACCATATTTGGTGGCCAGTCGTGGCGCTGGGGTATTAACGTGTGTCTGTGGATTTTCATTCCAGAAAATGAAATCTGGTAACGAGGCAAAGCGCGGCGTTAAGTTTCACCACTCAAAGCTCATACTTCAGATTTCTACGATAAATGGTATTTAGGTGGTTAATGGGTACGGAGTGTCCTAACTCTAGGTTCCTATGTTCCCTCTGCCTACCCTACTTTCTTTTTTTTATGTAAAAAGACATGACAAACGAGCGTACGGGTTACCTGATGGTAAGTGATCACCGCCGCCCACGACACCGCGTAACACCAGAGGAGCAACTGGTGCGTTGCCAGCTTTTGAGGTTGTTGGGCGCCGGAGCCCGGCATTACCTAATGCAAAACACAGTGGCATAAAGCCACTACTTCACGCCGGTTTTAAATGCCGGGGGTGGTAATGACCCGGTCGAGTCTGCCCATGCGTGTTGCCCTTGCTGGCGACGTGACTCTCCCACTCGTACTAAAGTCGCCTCTTACGACACCACCAGTACCAGGATGATCCCTTTCTAAACCGGGAACACACGGCCAAAATACTATGTGCAGGATACAGTGTAAAGCGAACAAAAAAAATAAGCAAACTTATTTCTCACGAATAACGAGGTCTTACAAATGCTAAGTGTTTAAACAAGACTAATATATATCTAACCCAAATAGCCTAAACAGCTTGAGTCATAGAGATGCTAAATTTTATAGGCCTAGTCTAGAAATTGTGTCATTGGCTCAGCTGAACGATTTAGAGCATCTCCTTTTATTACACTTTAATGTTTTAATTTAAAGCATTACTTCTCAATTGGTTATGTTATTGTAAATATATTACTTACTGTGTCAAAAATTGCAAATATTAAATCATTTTTATACAAAAAAGAATACAAAGTTACAGCTTTTTTTCTAGCTTCACGCTGTATCTCGCATGTAGCAGTCTTAGATGTCTCTGTTCTCTAGGCAGAGGGAACATCACTAAGTTCCCTCTGCCTAAACGTAGGAACCTGGAACTCATTGTTAAGATATTCCCCACTTTCTATCGAACTTTCGGGACGTTGTCATCACCCTAGTTCCAGACTTTACATAAAGCTCTTGGAATAAGAGTAATCACTTGCTATCACGCTAAAGATACACAAGGTACAAGGTACCCCAAATTACTATCTTTTGCCTAAATTACTACATGAAGTTGATAGTTGGGTTTCCTTGTTATGGTCTTATTAGATCATATTGCGGCTTTGAGTTCTGCCATTCAATACGCAATGCCTCCAGAATAAGGCAGAAAGTGGGGAACGGAGTGTTGTAACACTAGCTTCCCTCTGCCTACCATGCGGGATATAGCGTGAAGCTGATTTTGATTATTTTAGATTATATTTAAATATATTTTATCAAGTAAAAGCAGATCATTAAAAAAATAAGTGTAAGTGGGCGATATAGATAAATGACACCTGATATTCATACAAAATATGATCTGATAATTTATCAATCTCACTTGCCAAATGTTTCCACGTTAATATATTTCCAAGAGTCTGGTTGGTTCATCACCAAAATACTTAAAAGTTATAGTTCCAATAAAGTCATATTTTTGTCAGTAAAGCCAGTCGTGGCGCATTGGCACGTAATGGGGGTTCGAGCCCCAATCGAGGAAATAAAATATTTTTTGAAATTATATATTTTAATTTCTTCGCTCTGGTGTCGAAGCAAAGCGTGGCTTTGAGTTACTTCACTCAATATAGATTCAATTAAATTTATTTCCTTGGGAGGGAACGGAACCCATAACCGAAGTCCCAATAAAATCATATTTTACATATACATCCGCCATCAAAATATTCTGTGATAACAACCCTCACACATCATCAGCTCAGCGTGTTCACAGTTCGATGCTCCCGACTTACGCGGCGAACGTCAAACGTCAGTAGCCAGACTTTATTATCGCCGGCCGGATAAACGGACATACAAACACGCGGGCAACTTTATTGTTGCTAAAAGTGATTATGCGAGTAAAGATCCCGCGAAGTGATCGCGGCGGGTCGCTTTGAACGGTTTCCGCGAACTTTTAAAAAAGTAGTTTACATTATAGTAATATAAACTTGTTAATAAATCAGAACATGTGTTGCTTAATAGTCGTTTTAAATGGCTAATAGTTTGGTGGTATGTCTTGTGTAAATTTTTTTTAGCTTCACCCTGTATCTCGTACATGCTATACAGCGTGAATGAATGCGAGTAGGCAGAGAGAAACTTGGTACTTAGTGTTAAGACACTTCCGTTCTCCACTTTTCGCCAAATTCTGGCCGCACTGTGTGTTGGGAGTCTTTAACATTTTACGTCAAATCAGCTTCACGCTGTGTCTCGCACAAATCAGGGTAGGCAGAGGGAACCTTATTCTCCACTTTCGAATTTTTGGAGGCATTGCGTGTTAAATGGCGGAGCTGCAAATAACATTTAACGAATTCTACAATTCATTATTTTTTAAAAGTTATTGTCAAAATGCCGTAAATAAATTGTTATATGTAATATAAATCTCCATTGATAGAAACTAATGTTTTCTCTGTATAAGATGTAAATTATAAATATAGACGCCGCCGTCGTACCGCAGCGGCACATGCGTACGACTGTAAACGCGTCGGTTGTGGGTTCGATTCCCACTCTTCGAAATAAATATTAAATATATTTTTTTCCTCACTCTTGAGGCAATACCTCCCAAATTCAGCGGAAAGTGGGGAACGAAATGTTGGAAATGGGAACTGAGTGTTGAGTGGGAACATTAGGTTCCCTCTGTGTACCTTGTTATGTAAGTCATAAAGCGTAAAGCTATAAAAAAATAGCTAAATCATAGAATGACTGTAAGCCATTAACCTCGGCATCAGCAGTGGGCGAGTGCGTAGGAACGTTAAAAGTCTGGATATATCATTAATCTAAGCCTAAAACCATTCGCACTGTATGTTTGTCGGTGGATCGATATACGTAACGAGGAGAACATTGTTTGTATAAAGAAATATATCTAGCTGTAAAAAACACACGAGTGAATCATTCTCATGTACTCTTTCTTTTTATGTTTTACTGAAAGCTGTATTTAAAGATTGCTAAAGATATACACATTTTTTTGAAAATTTAAAATAGTAATACGTATTTTAAAAAAATGCCTTAAATTTAATACGTAATGGGATTTGAACCCGTACATCTGGATAACTGTTCAAATTTTCCCTTTAACCTATAATCCTGAAATTAGTATGGAACGCTCTGTGGGAGAGACTATCTGCACTTGACAGGTTATTTTACTAAATCCTTTAACGTAGAACCTCAAGAGAGAGTTAGTTCTGTCACGCAACTCGTCTCCAACGTGTCTCGTTGATATAGTATATGATAATGGAACATGCGGTCAACATTGAAGATGTATACCTAAACTAGAATTACAAGTATATTTAAAAGTATATTAAGCTATTCCTTGAAGAGAAGAGACGACCCTCAATTGAGGTGGAATTAAAAATCTTCCGCAATCCTAACGACGTGTCCAGCGCGAAGATTAATGAACTATAATTCTCTGATTGAAGCTGAACAGATTGACTTAACTGTAATATTAGATTAATTATACTTTTATACCTCTTTAATTTGAAATATGTTTTTGTGTATAAAAAAGCAAAGCGTCACGCTTTTATCAATGCAAGCGTTGCAAAAGGGACCTTGGGAAGATATGGGAGGGTTGAGGCACAAAATATGGACCATTCACATAATTCTAGATGCATTTTCATTTTATTTTGAGCAGCAAAACTCACCACAAAACAGAAATTTAAATATAAATTCTTTCTCTCGTTTAGGAATCGAACCCGTAAGCAGAAGTTTACGGTCAGCTGGTTATGTAACTGACCAACGATAGCTTTTCAGAGCTTTTTTTATGTTCAGTTAACACCCATACAAATCTGCCGAAATACACAAAAAAAGATCTACACTCTCAAACAAAATAAGTAAAATTTGGTATTAATTAATTTACTTTTATATTTGTGATGATGAGTTTGAACTGTAGACAACAAAACTTGTCACAGTGATGTCATTCAAGAGTCAGTGTGCGCTAATCGCTTAAGAATCCTAAATTGGATGGCATGCCATTCTGTCACCATCTAATTTAGACAGCCTAATGTGGCGCCGTGTACAAAAATATATAATCTATATTTTTTTAGATTAAAACGAATAAAAATTTAAAGGCAGCAGGATTTGGACCCGCGCCTCTTGGAAGGTTTCCAAAAAAGTACTTTCCAGTATTCTAAAAAAGATTTTTTTTCTTTTGAGTGATAAGGGTGATAAAACTCAACGCCACGCATTGTTTAATAGAACAGGGAAATTGTAAAAAAATGTATAGAAATAATTGAATTATTTCGCCGCCCAGTACGATCGAAGGCTGTAGGCCGAGGTTCGAGCCCCGCTAGGGGCGCCCCTGTAGCTTTTGGTTTTTATTTTCACAGGCAGCCATCCAGTGCCTGATTATTCCTCAGGGAAAGAGTACCCTCTTCCCTTCCCAACCGGTGTCGCTGTAAAAGCCAATAAGGCTAACAGCATTAATGTCACATTCGAAAAAAAAAATATTTCGCCGAGTAAAAATCGAACCCATATATGTATATCTATTGTGCTTAAATTCAGACCCTGGCTTCTTCAAATTCTTCTTTAAAATATAGCACAATGATCTAGCTTAGTCATATATTTATTTTTGCTTATGATCATGTGGTTTGCTTTGGTTAACTGTTAAAAAACCCGTGTGAAATAAAACTTGGGGACGTTTCCCATTATTATTCTCTATCATTATCCTATTTTTCAAAGTTATTACTTTTCAATAAGAAATATATTAATTTTTCCATTCAATCTTTTTTGCTCTTTATGCATCTGTAATACGTATATTTAAATAATAAAAAATTTACTGTATAAAAATTATGCATTTTGGCAGTAATAAGTAGAAATATTTAGCTACATAATAACATAACAATAACGGAGTGTCTTAACACTAGGCTCCCTCTGTATGGATAAAAAGTCAAAAATAAGAAATGATTAGGTAATATTGTATAAATAAATAAATCAGCTTCACGTTCTGTTAAGACACTCCCTTCCCTACTTTATACCGAAATGTGGAGGCTTTACGTGTTGAGTGGCAGAACTCAACGCCGCGCTTTGCCTCAACACCAGAGCGAAGAAATGGAAATATAAACATAAATAAATATTTCACTTCCTCGAATTCCCATTTGAACCCACAACCGTCGCGTTACAGTCATAAGACAGGTAATATTGGAATAAATATATTTTTTTCTTAGAACGTATCTATTTGTTGTATAATTATTATAGAACGTTGTTTGAAAATTATTTTTCCTGTTTGAAATTCTTAAAGTAAATAAATACTATTTACTTGTTGTTTTGCAAAGACTCACACTGTAAAGTCAATATTTTGTAAACAAATTTCAAAATTAATAAGAAATACTACTAAAAATAATATGTGCTAATAGTTTTTATATGTGTAATGTGTATTTTTAGTGAGCACGCGCAGACGAAGCGGCGTCATATCGGAAACGGCGCGCGCGCATCGCATTGCCATTGCCATTTAGCATAATAAGACATATTTTTATTAAGTTCGTGATATAAAATATGAAATAAAAATAATTGTTTATATTTATTACACTTTAATATGTTTTTAAGAATAATATAAAAAAATATACATTTATTATTGCCAGACTCCTTACGCGGGCCTTTACTTCTGCGAGACGTTCTAAAGGTTTTTTAAAATTGGGGCAAACTATATTAACATATACTAGCAAGCTTTAATTTTGCATATATTATTTACGAACAATGAAAAACCCCTTATAAGCATCCAGACCAAATCTGATCATTTATCTGATGGCTCAATCATCCTCCTTTAGAAAGGTAAAGAAAGACCAAGTTAGATTAACTAAATAAAAGATAAAACATAATATTTATAAAATATTGGTAATCATCCTAGAAAACTCTAGATATTTACGTATAAAAAAAAAGCATTTCTTATATAAAAGCAGAATTCACATTATTTTTGAACCTACACTTGTCAGTCGACAATTAGGTACGATCACGAACTCCTCCAGCACCACTTGGTGCAAAATTATTGTAATTATCCGCTCGAAGGGCAGTTCTAAATTGCTGTTGTCTAAAAGCAATCTTTTTTGCCTTATCTACTTTTGCTTTCTTTATGGACGCACACTTTATATTATTAACGAGATAATGATTTAAGGCTTTTAGAATTAATTTTCATTTTAAAATCAGGCAAGTCGTGGCGCAGGGGTACAGAGTGACTGTAAACGCGGCCGATCGTGGCTTCGATCCCTCAGATTCGATTCTTCAGAACACTCCCCATGATAAATGCGATAGAAAACGCACAGCGAGGAGACGTCTCTACGCAAAGCCAAAGTGTCAAGCTTTTCACAGCTCATTGGATCCCTAATGATTCGAACGGCTCTACGTTGTATGCGATCAAATGGGACAAGCTGATACTGGGGT
>DWGR01003671.1:0-11903 GCA_018247715.1 Heliconius burneyi | reverse complement strand
GTTATGAGAAGATTAGCTCTATCTTAATATCTGGAGTATTAGCGAGGGAGATACGGGCGCGATTGAGTTAATGAAATGGTTGGGTGATGAGAGAAATTTATGGTTCTACGTACGTAGCTTGTGATTTAAATAACCTATTGTTATATAGTGTTAAATAACATAAGTTTTATAGTGTTTCTTGAGATGGTGTTTAAAACGAATATTGGTAATAATTGTTCTCAGCCATATAAGTTACACGCTGTATCCCGCACAGCAGAGGGGTGCAGAGGGAACCCTTAGTATTAGGACATTCCGTTCATCATTTTTCGCCGACTTCTAGAGGATTGCGTGTTGAGTGATGAAACTCAATGCCGTGTCTTGCATCAGAACGAAGAAATGAAAATATACATTTAAATAAATATTTTATTTTCTCGAATGGGGATTGAAGCTACAACCAATCGCCTTTACAGTCACACATTTGTTCCACGACGGACCTATCTCCTCAATCATATATGGCAAAAAAAAGCTCCAAGTATTTTCGATATATCTGGGTAGGCAAAGGCAACGTAGAGCTATGACACTAACTTCCTTACTTTGTATCCAATTTTTGAGACATTGCATATTGAATAGCAGAACTTATTGTTACGCTTTGTTTTCCAAAGTGGTGAAATGTAAATAAAATTAAGCATAACAATTATTCCAAGTCGAAATCGAACCCATAACCGCGCTTACAGTCAAATTTTGACTTTCCTTTTACAGCTTATAATGCATATTATATTTTTTAAATGAATATGAAATTTATTTGGTTATATAAATTAATAATATTTCGTAGAATGCATTTACACGATAACTCTTAAATGACCTGCAAATGGAAAACAGTGTTTTTGAAACATAAGTTTCATTCTTTTAGGTCTGTGTCAAACAATTAAGGTATATATGAAAATAATAACCATTGAAACAAATATTTAATATTATAGAACAAAGGTTTAAGTAAAAACTTGCCTATTTTTAAGCATCCATCACTCTGAATAGTGAAAACACAAAACAGCCAAACGCTGCTATTATTTAATATCAGGCGCTTTAATATATTTAGAAAAGTAAGAAAAAAATACCATGTCTTATGAAATTTCATGTTCATATCATTACAGTTCTCTAGTGGCGTATATTGTGTTTCAATATTATAGTTATAATTATAAATATGTTTTGTCTTATAGACAAAGATACAAACTAAAATATTTTTTTCCGAGTTAGAAACTTAACTTTCAAAATTAGAACTAATAGAGAAGACGTAATGTCTTAACCCTAAGTGTCCTCTGTTTACCCTGCCATCATTGTGAAATGATTATATGGTACAAAGTGGTAAGTGGAATGTGTAAGTACTAGGAAACCTAAATAATTTCATTGTATTTTACAATATTTTTTAATAACTCTTTTGTTTAGTCGCTTACTCTGTTTTTATTTTATCGCTCTGGCGGCAAAAAAAAAGCGCAACATTGAATTCTCCACTCAACATGTCTCGAAAATTGAGCTGATAATAGAGATCGGAGAGTCTTAACTCTACATTTCCTCTGCCTACCCAGCTATATACGGTATACAAATGTTTTAACATTTTTTTTAATACAACATGTTTATTTACACAAATATTAACTCCAAAATGTCTATGCATACAAGAATGAACGTTGTCACCATATTTACTATTATTAATAGCACCTATTTATAACACATTGTGTGTTCTCATTGAACCTGTCACCAAGTACCTTATAGCTCATTCTCCCTCTTTAGGGTCGAACTTCTCATACAAAATATTTCAATAGTGCATAATGAAACACAGTTAAAGATATTCGAGTTGATAGCCTAAATAACAAGTTTCTCTTTATATCTCTTTGATAAATTGGTTAAATATTTCACTTATTAAAGTGCCCCTTTGAATCTGATGATGATTGTGAAGAGGGTCGTCTGTTTGTTTTGTCTGTATGTTTGTCCTATATCTGTTAAAGTAGTGATTTATTATTATATTTTTAAAGTTTTATTATTTGATAGAAATAGTTTGTTTTTTTTTTAAATTATTTAATTTTTTAAATAAGAGTTTTAGACATTTATCGCTGGTTAGCGCAAATATCACTCAGAAAAAATATATATTATATTTATAGCATTGATACCAGTCGTTGCGTAGGGGCACAGTCGTTCGACTGTCAGCACGACAGGTTATGGGTTCGTTTCCCACTTCGGTAAATGAAATATTTAAACACCATTCAACCGCATTGCGTCCAGAATTCAGCAGAATATGAGGAGCAGAAGTAGTCGTCCCATTAGGGCCAAAGTGTCTTAATACTTGGGTCCTCTTTTTTTTTTTATGGTAAAAGGACTATCTTGGAAACTGCTCTTACAAATAAGTAACTTTTATAAAACATGTGTTAATTTTAAAGCCGCATCTGCCTTTCTACTTTGGTGTCGTTAATTACCTATAATTTAGAATTCCTCGCACAGATTATACACTCCCCTAACAAATAGTGATGTGCTGATAACTTACAATCCCGCGACTGACAAATGGTGCTAATAAGAAACCTGTCGCGGTGGGATTAGGCTGTGTTAATTGCAGCGCCTACCGTGTAGTGATGTTACTTTAGATCTGAAGTTAAGATTGTTGGTACTTTTAAATATTTTTTTTTAATTTATATGTTGGTGATAGTATTTTTTTTTAGGTTTAAAATTTTAGTACTAGAAGGAATAACATATATTACAAATATGCAAAAAATATATTATTATTATTATAACAAGTCACGCAATGTTCTTAGAGCACTGATTTCTATGAAATAGAAGCCATAACTCTGCATATGTATAAACATATTTTTAAGCTTCACGCTGTATCTCGTACACCTATTGTTATGATACTCCGTCTCCTATTTTGCACCAAATCATCCTCATGTAATATTTAATTTCTCTAAGCATGCCGCATTTACAGTCACACGCTTGTGTCCTTGCGCTACGACTGGCCTCAAAATCTGAGACTGATTTCAAAGACTGATCGCTTATTAATATTTCTTATATTAAATTATAAAAAATACACTTTAAACTCAAAAATATAATTTATCGATAACACTTAACAAACAACGAACATCACTACACGGTAATTCAAAAGTGTTGCAACACCGTAGTGGTAAGCGGATTAGTTTTAAAATTAAAATGGCGTCGTGTAATTAAAATGTGTCATAAACGAAATAGAAAATTAGATCCTCGAAATGGCTGTACTTTAATTTAGGTACGAATTATGTTACTTTGGTAAATGAATAAGGGGATATTATATATAATTTAGTTTTATTTATGTACTCATGGGATAAAAAGTTTGCTGGCTTCGATTGCACGCGGAAGGCAGAGGAGGAGGAGGAAGATTGGGAGCTTTGACGCATCCTGAGAGAGGCCTATGCCCAGCAGTGGATCCGAATAGGCTGATTTGATTGATATACCAGAGAAAGTACATGGGACCTAGTGTTGAGACATTATTTTTCCTTTCCTCGCGCAACTTAACGCCGCGTTTTGTCTTCTTATTAGAGAGGAATCACTGTCACACGCTGAAGCGCTAAACCACAACTGCCTCGATTATACTTCATGATATCCGTTATGAAAAATAGATCAAGGAGAACGGAACGACAATGGGTTGTTGGTTCTCTTTACTTATCCCCTCGTTTCCAGGCAATATTTTATGATTCTTTTCCTTTCATTGACGAAGTTCCTTCTTTAAAAATAAGATTTTTAGGGTAAGTTTCCTCCTCCTCCTCCTCAATATTGAAATCCTCAATATTGAATGGTCAATGTATTTATGTATTGAATTATAAATCATTTACAGAAACCGATCAGTTACAGAGACAGAAGATACGATTTCACCGTCACTGCCACCCAACCACTCAATGTCTTAAAAATTGGGCGGAAATGGGAGACGGAGTGTCTTAACCTTAGGTTCTCTTCCTACTGTGCTATTCAGGATATAATGTGAAGCTGCAAAAAAGATGAATATGTACCTATTTCAATTATCCTTTCGTACCTTTTCCATTACTTTTAACAAACTTTGCTATAGTTAATGATGTAACAAACTCCAACCAACATCAACTCCCATATAAACTGATTGAGGAGGGTCCAACAAAAACACGCTCTTCAATACACGGAGCCGCTGTCAGCGAAACAAAACGCTTTAAGAATGAAAAATGAAATCAAGTGGACATTGGGTAGTCCTTTCCTTTCTAATATACATACATGAGTAACAACTATAACAATGGAATAAAATATCTTTTTTATTACTGTTAGTTTTTTTAGCATCACGCTGTATCCCGCACATAGCAGGATAGACAGAGGGAACCTAGTGTTTAGTTACTCCGTTCCCCACTTTCTGCCGAGTTCTAGAGGCATTGCATGTTGAGTGGCAGAACTCAACGCCGCGCTTACTTTTAGTAGAATAGTATTTTAGATTGTACTTACAACAGTTTATGAGTGAAGGAATCTACCTATAAATATAAGCGGCCTAAACGCGGCTTCGTCCGTTTATCAATATATTATATTGTTATATAATAGTTAGACTGAGATTAGATTGAGATTCAACGTTGGTGAGCGCGTACCTTAATTGGCGACACCTATAAAGGGCCCTTCTTAACTCTTAACTACAAAGTCTTAGCTACATATTAGACTCAAAATTTCAGCTTTACTAAAATGAAATAGTGTTGGGGGCCCTAAGATCTTGGGCTAAGTGCATAATTTACATAAAATGCTTACATAAATATGCCTGTATGTTATTTTAAAGTATGTAAATTATGTTAATGTAAAGTTTCACCTCAGTCCATTCCAGATTGATTCTCATAAACTTATATTTACAATATTAGTAGGATTCAATGTCTACTTGAGTGAATTATTATGTGTTAAATATTCTGATTATGGTGTAATCGCACTGGTTGGCTTTCTCGACTCTATTCTTTTTAGAAAAACTAAAACGTTTGTAGTACAACAACGCTATAATTATAAACTACTCTGTTCTTCGCTAAACACCGAATTTTCGAGACATCGTATTACCAAAACGAGATAATGAAAATTCAACCACTTACACTCTACATCAAAATCAAAGACAAAAAAATTCTAATATTAAGTACCAAACTAAATTTATTTACCCAAGTCCAAAATCACAGTGGCATCACAGTACCAGGCTTGACCATCAATTTATCAGACACTTAGCCGAATTTACATAAAATCCAACGCATGATTAATGCGAACGTGGCGAGGATTATACTGTTTATTCATTATATAGTTGATAAATTATAGGATTTAATGGGATGTGATAACGGAAACTTCATTATAATATAGATCTATGTTTCAAAGGGAACCTGGGACTTCGTAACCTAGTTCTAAGATGTTAGCAAATTCTGTAGGCATTGCGTGTTGAGTGACGGATCGCAGCGCTTCTCCTCGTGATCAGAGCGAGATAATATATATCATAGAGATAATCATATAAAATATTTAATTCTCTCGAGTGGGAATTAAATCCAAAACCTGTAACGAGTGACAGACGCTTGTGTCTTGCTTGAAAGTAGATTCACTTTGAGCAACCTACTTCTTTCCGAATTTTCCGCTGTCTTTTTTGGTTACACGCTATACCCACCATATAGAAGATGAAACCTAGGGATGAACTTTAAGACATCAAAATATGGAGACATTTCGTGTTGAGTGATAAAACTCAACACCGCGTTTTATTTCTAGAGATTGGAAATAAAAAAAAACTGAAAAAGAAAATCAAATATAAAAGAAAGAATAAATATAATTTTATCTAGATTTCTATGAAAAACTACAAAAATTTAACAAAAGCAAAACTCAAAACTAATCCAAAGCTTTCTGTCTGTTCGTTCCGCAATCCACTTCCGGTGGTATTCAAATTTGACAAAGACAAATCTTCGGTCATTTCCTCTGCGGTTCGGATGTACATATCGTTTGTATTTATTTTCAGTTTCTTTGTATGAATGATAAGTGAAAATGTGTTGGGGTGTGAAATATCTTATAAATATGTATAGAGGCAATCGTGGCGGAAGAGTCTTAATGGGAACGAAATATCTTAATATTAGGTTCTTAGTTCCCTGCTTATCTTGCTACGTTCGGAATACAGTATGAAACTTAAAAATATTAGAATAAAATAAATCAGCTTCACGCTGTATCCCGCACACAGCAGGGTAGGCAGAGAGAACCTAACCTATAACACGCCGTTCCCCACTTTCTGCCGAATTCTGGAGGCATTATGTGTTGATTGGCAGAACTCAATCCCGCGCTTTGCCTCGACATCAGAGCGAAGAAAATGGAAATATAAACGTAAATAAATATTTCACCTCTTCGAGTGGAGATCGAACCCACAAAGATCGATCAGTCGATTTTGCAGCGCACGAAGTCACACCCTTGTGCCACTGCGCCACGACGACCTCAAACATTTGTATGTATCTATAATCAACAATACGAGTAATGTGTAAAACATAATATCGAACATATAAATATTGCTTTTTGTACCCTCTTTGGGTATTATTTAATGCTTCATTCCTTAGAGGAGATCGAACCCACAACCTATAGTGTTTACAGTCGCAAGCCTGTCGCCACGACACCGCCACGACGCCACGACGATGGCCTCACTAACTTTTAATACTGGCGGTAATATGGCGGAACGCCATAATAAAGAAAAAAAACAGATCTCTCTCTACTCTGCTATAAACGGTTAATAATGAAAACTTAAAATAATATTTAATAATGATATATTATAGATATATGCAACACTAAGCAACCGCTACTCAACACGCAATGCCTCCTTAATTCGACGTGAAGTGGGGAACGGATTGTCTTAACACTAGGTTCCCTCTGCCTTGCCTGTTGTATTTGGGATACAGCGTGAAGCTCATTTCTTTTTTTTTTTGAAAAAAAAAAATGAAATACGATAATGAATAACAAGAAAATAATTTTAGAACCTACACCGTGCTAAGCGACCCGTTACAGAATCACCCTTCGCGACTCGAACATCCGTATGTAAATGCTATCGCGAATTTATTGCTATAACTCCTCCAGCTAAGTGATATTCCAGATTTCAGAAGCGCTTCAAAACTTGAAGTGTTTTCCTTATTTTGAAAAAAAATGAGAAAGAATGGAGACCAATATAGTGCAGTGGAACAGCGATGAATGTAGGTTGTGCATATCCAATCGGAGGTATTATTTATTTTCAAGTTTCTGCTCTGGTAATAAGGACTGCGGCGTTGAGTTCCGTTATTTGAAAATAGTGAGCAGTTTTAATAAAGGCAGTGTCCGAAAAATATAATTTAAGATATTTTAGAAAAAATCATCTTTTCCATTTATAAGCTTACATATTGCAATGTAATATGTCCTATTAACTTTTAAAAGCAAAAATCCATCGACAAAGGGTTCCTAAAATATTTTTATTTTTTATATTTTTTGTCGTACTAAAACCCACCATTAATTTTAAACGAATGAAAACTGACCGTGGCTAATTTTTTATATACATTTTCTTATTTATTTCCATAATGGAAAATCGTGTTGAAAATAAAAATGTCTTAAAAGAAAGCAATATTAAAGAAAAAAAAAACAATATCTTAATTTGAAACTCAAAGAACTGAGGAAAAATAAATA
This sequence comes from Heliconius burneyi, assembly GCA_018247715.1. NCBI lineage: Eukaryota > Metazoa > Arthropoda > Insecta > Lepidoptera > Nymphalidae > Heliconius > Heliconius burneyi. Next base: position 4,274 of record DWGR01003671.1, on the reverse strand, counting down.
CAAGCAACAGAGACTCCGACAAAAGTAGTCGACAGTAGTTTCATTAGTTCATTTTGTATTTCTGTTGATTGCTTATTCCAATTTAAAGGTAATATTGTGCTGCATAAATTGGTAGGAAACTTGGAAACTTGAATGAAAATTGTTTTTATTTATATATGAGGCCGTCGTGGCACAGCGGCGCAAGGGTGTGACTGTAACGCCACGGTTGTGGGTTCGATCCCGACTCGAGGAAGTTAAATATTTATATACGTTTATATGTCCATTTCTTTGCTCTGGTGTAGAGGCAAAGCGCGGCATTGAGTTCTGCTACTCAATACGCAATGCTTCCAGAATTCGGCAGTTTCCTCTGTTTACCCTGCTGTGTGCGGGATACAGCGTGAAGCTGTTTTTTTTTTATTTATATATATTTAATTGCAACTTCTACTGATTCTTCTGATTGAATATTAATAATACATAAATAAAAACTAATAGGTATAAAATAAGCAAAAAATACGAAATGCATAAAGTACAAACCGTAAAATGTTGTTTATTCCTGTTAAGATTTTCAGAAAAATAAAAAATAAAAATTCCTCTAGCGGGAATGGATCCAACGACCATCGCACTTATAAGTTAAGTACTGCTAGACTGGGCCACGATGGCTTCAAACTAAAGAAATCGCTATCAAAATACCACTTTCCATAACAATAACTTGTTTAGAAGTGAAAATTACTTAAGCGTATAGTCAAAGAGTATTCGTAAACTTTTCACTGCCTCCCCTAGAACCCGTTTTAGTATAAATGTTTTACATCAAAGCGGTTTATTTACGATTTTACCTACTCTAAAATAAGTAAATTGTGTTATTAAAGTTTAGTGTTTGGTAGATTAGTAATAAGAGAAATCATTTAGCATCACAGGGAAATCGTGTGGGAACAGAAGTGGGAACCTATTATAGAGACTTAGGAACCCTCTGCCTCTTGCATTGACGAATTTTCTGGAGTGGCGAAACCCAATACCTTGCTAAGTAACAATTGAGTCACAATGGCACAGCGTGTGTCTGTGAACGGGAGTGTGATTCGATTCCCATTCGGGGTAATTAACTATTGTCATTTGAATTTTCACTGAAAAAATTGCTAACAGTAACAATCGTAAAATTCTTTCAGGCCAGTCGTGGCGCAGGATCATAAGCTTATGCACTTAAAGAAGTGATTTCTCGCTCTGATAATGAAGCAACGCGCGGCGTTAAGTTCCGCTACTCGGCAACCAATGCCTAGAGAATTTGGTGGAAAGTTGGGAACGGAAATGCAATATACACACAATTTATAGTCTAAATTAACAAATTTTCAAATTGGGCTATAAACGTAGCTTTCATCAGTAATTCGTTTTTATAGCGACGACTGGCGTTAAAATAAATTTGGAACTACCGATATGTCACTATTTTAATAACGCTAAGTGGAAATGCATTTATTGCAAACGGTGACAAAGAAATATGTATGATACATATGCACAAATAAAAAAAAGCTGCGTCGCGGTGTTTCGTGCAAAGCAGTTAAGTTAAGTGAACGGAATGTAGTGTTAAGCCTCTCCGTTCCCTACTTTTCGCTTAATTATCGAGACACTACCGTAGTGCAGCTTTGAACAGCTTTTTATTTTGTTACCAGAGCGGTGAAATGAAATTAATCATTTTCTACAAGTGGGGATCGAAACCACAACCGTCGCGTTACGGCCTCTCTTTCTTCTCTTCTTTTCTTCTTGTCACCTTGATAGCTTTAAATAATTATACTTAATTAAATGTACATATTAACACAAACGTTGGCTTTGTATCTACTACAGTCTTTTACTAATTTTCGTTTTCCTTCAAGCCATTTGACATTTACTTTGTACTTCGCTCCAGTGAAGCGTAAATACCAGATGTCGATAATTAGGTGCGTGTGACGCGCATTCCGATTAAATTGTTATGTGATTGGTACAATTGTATGTATTTAATTAAGTATAACAGTAAATATTAGTAGGTAAAAAAAGAAAAAATATGTACATACTGGTGTTTTTATTACGTATTCAGCAAGTGAATATATAATATTAAAAGAAATAAGAGTTTTTTTATTTAGAAAACGTATAAAAATTTGAACGTAACGGGACTCGAACTGTGGAATAACACTTTAAATTTGTTAAAAATATTTAATAAATAGCATTCTCTCTTGCCATATGATAATTCTTAGCAATTATCTTTGGGTAGTGGAAATTTGTAAAAATCTCCCTACAGAGATTCTAACAACATTAATAAGTTGTAACAAGCGTATAAGAATTTCGACGTATCTTGATGAGAACGTATGGCCCAGTGGCGCGGGTTCCAGTCTCGCTACGCTCAAATTTTTATACGTTTTCGGAATAAGTATTTTTCTTTCCTAAGTGTGGAATAAAACTTTAAATTTGTTAAAAGAGTTTTTTATTTCACCCTGGATAGTTAAAAATAACCTTTGAACCTAATGTTAAAACAAGCCGTTTGTATTGAAACACATCTACTCCCCACTCTCCACGAAGTGGGGAATTTAGAAGGCGGCGAAATTCAACGCCGCGCTTTGCCTTGGTACCAGAGGGGACAAATGAAAATACAAAATGTTTCATTTCCTCGGGAAAGAACCCACAACCTTCTACATTTCTGCTCGTAAAACGAATTATGCCAAAAATTCTTTTGTACTAAGATCTTGTAGGGCAACAATGATAGTTTTAGTGATATAGATATATTAGTAACCTTATCTTTTGTACATTTAAAAATATATATAAAGTATAATATAATTAATAAACTTAATTTAATTCGTAATTAACTTGTTGTATCCTTTATACTCGTATAGTATTTTTTTTTTCATTTTTGTTAATTTGTTATGTAAATTTAAGTTTCTTTTAATTTTTTATGTATTCACTCGATGTTATATGCACAAGTGGAAACTTTATTGGCTAATGTAATATAGGTGTGTATTAGCTTTAAGTTTTGTAAGTGCTGTTTGTTTCCCAATTTAAAATAAATAAAATAAAATTAAAAAAAATCATCTATCTAGTCTAGATAGTTATCTATCTATCACCTCCCTAAAACCCATAGAACCAATCTTACATTGACACGCTATAATCTCTTTCTAATATCACACCCCTTATACAATATAGGCGATTGTTTTCACTAAGCCCAGTTATTTATTTTTATTGCCCGGAACAGAAACGTTTGGCAGTAACTTGAACAGTGTTTTGGAATCCATGTAAAATCACTTCAATAAAGGCCTCGACACTCATCGACGCGAAAACTGCCTGTTTTGAATTTCGCGAACATTTGCAATCGGAATCCGAAGCACTTAGATATGCTTGGCTAAATATAAGACATACGGTTGTTTAAAATAGCGAACTAAGATATGATGGTGATTTTTTTTTGCTTCAAGCTGTATCCCGCATGTAGCGGGGTAGTCAGAGAGAATTAAAGAGAATTACTTAAGACCTGAGTGTTAAGACACTCAGGTCTTAACACTCTCTCACAGATCTCTCATAAATCTACTTTTTGGTCAGTTTTTGAGACATTGCATAATGTGTAGTGAAATTCGACGCCGTCGGCTTTTACTATGGTGCAGGAAAGATAGATTTACCCGAACAGAAACCCAATCCATAAGCATCAAGTTTACAGTCAAATGCAGTAAATTTGCATTACTTCAGACTGTATACGCGACGGTTGTGTATTCGATACCGATTTTGGGACCGATAATATTTAAATTTTTTACATTTCTGCACTCTAGTAGACATAAAACGGCGTTGAGTTTCGCTAAACATTGCATAATATCTAAAAAAATTCGATAATAAATTGAGGACTTGATTATTTGATATCTTTATTTCCACTCTCTGGCGAGGAGGCAAAGCATACAGTTAAGCTTCTCTACTTAAGCATAATGTTTCGAAAATTAGACAACGGAGAGTTTTGTGTGAAAAATAGCTACAATATGAAAAACTGCAGAGAAAAAGTAAACTAACCCTTACGCTCGTAGATCTCCAACGTCTTAACGCTCTCATAGCTTGACATCTCGCAATAACAATAAAGTTGGCCAAAGGGACTGCGTATTTACATATAAATATATACTGCTTGAGACGTTTTAAGCGTTTGACAGGTTATAATGTATTGTTAGTTAGGGCATTATATTAGATGAATAGGATCTTAGTGGATGTTGGTATATTTACTTTAGGTGAGTAGTTTGGACGAAGGTCCATTTGTAGTTGGTTTAACTGATGATTGAATTATTAGTTTTGTTTGCGGTAAGAGATTAGAA
>DWGR01003670.1:0-11903 GCA_018247715.1 Heliconius burneyi | reverse complement strand
AAGCTGTCACAGGCCGTCACTGTTTCATAGATACGCCTTGTTCGTACGAGAATACAAGACTATTTGCTAGTACCCTTCATAAATATTCAATAGCAGCAGCCAGGCAAAGTGACATAGCTCAATAAATGAAATATATAAAATCTACAAATTTTGGCGGATAGTGGGTAATGGAGTGTCTTAATATATGGTCTATATATGCGGGATACAGCGTGAAACAGATTTAATTTTTTTATAAAACAATCATTTTTTGAAAAAAAATATTATGTTTTCAATTGTTTTTAAAAACTTAAAGACTATCTATAATATTTAAAATTAAAACTCTTCAGTTACGTATCATTACTGACAACACACTGACGAAATATACTGGACTCAAAAGGTTCAAATTTGATTTGTAGTTAGATAAGGGAGCGTAGAGTAAGGGAAACTAAGAGAGAGTTCCTCAAAATTTCTAGGGAAACTGGAGAAAACTTTTCTTTTTACTTCTTAAAGACCCAGTAAAGGAATTTGCAGGCGAATTGCACTTGTATTTTAGTGAATGTCAGTTATACCACTTTTGCGATAATACTCTTGTACCTGAAGCTTTGTAGTTCAGAATATGAGATCATTCTATAAATATGGATTTATCGGCTCAAATGTGTTTTATCGGAACGGAAATATTGAAGACGTCGCTTGGAAAGTAACAGATTCGAAACCAGAACGTTAAAGATATGAATGAAACAGATATTTTGCTTACTCTAATTGAAGCAAAATACAGTGTTTTTTATAATATTCAACACTAAAGATGAATAATTATATATTTTTCGTAATAAGAGTCCTTGATCCAACAAGAGCGAAGAAGTAAGTCATATGCAATGAGATTCTGTATGATTTCTTAGGAAATTCTAAATAAATGTAGAGCAGAGCAAAAAGAAAAGGTTTTTTTGTCCCAAATGGGAATTGAACCAACAACCTTCATGTTTATAATCACACACTGTGCCACTGCACCACGACGGCTTCAAAAACGATCATTTAATTAAGTTGAACTTCCTAAACAACTGTAACATAATATATCAATGTCGTTTTAATGTGAAATGGCTGTCACTAAATGAGTCTATAATGTATGAACCTCGAACAAGCTTTGATAGTATAACAGAATTATTTACTGTATAGAATTTAAATTATTGAACAGAATAGTTACATAAATTATATGTAAATTGCATTATAAGCTTTGTAAACTAAAAAAAGAACACTTAAATTTCTCTCTCTCTCTCTCTCTCTCTCTCTCTCTCTCTGACGCTCAGGGTCATTAATTGTTTTAATTTCTTCGATCTAATATCATAATTACTTTTTTTATCTATTGCTTATCATTATTACTTATATAGATCTGTTCTTATTAAACTTAACCCAAGTTTCTTCGGGCGGCTGAGCCCACAACAGGCAGCTACGTGTTCCAATTGCGACTAAGAACTGTTTATGACATAATATTATGATGAATTGACAGATTCTTCACGCTGTATCCCGCATATAGCAGAGTATGCAAAGGGAAACTTGGAACCTAGTGTTTGTCCCGATATATGGGTGTGTAGAAGGAACCTAGTGTTAAGATACTCCGTTCGCCACTTTCCGCTCTATTTTTCAAGGCATTGCGTATTGAGTGGCGAAACTCTACACTGTTCTTTTAATAAATAATAATTCATTCAACGTTCCGTTCCCATTAAGACTCTTCCGTTCCACATTTTCCGCTGAGCTCTGGAGAGGCAACTGTAAACTTGACAAATTGTAGGTTCGATTTCTACTCGAGAAAATTTTATATTTAATGGAAACTGAGTGTTTTTAGTCGTTTCCCTAACGTCCTAACCTTATAATGTTTCTATAACCTTATAATGTGCGGCATACAGCATTAAAAAAAATCAAGCTTAGAAAATACCTCGAAATTTAACCCTTTTAGTATTGGTTCGACCATTTATTAATAGAAAGAAAAAGCAGCTGTATAAATATACAATCTACATATAATAAAATGAGAAGTTTTACAATATAAAATAATATAACGTCACATATAAATTGGAAGAACAAAGTAATTTTCAAAGGAATTTGTAATAAGCCTTCGCATGGTTTTCGAATAATTTCGCTTTAATAAGTTCTTAGTGGTATATATGTGGAAAATATGAATAGATGTATATTTATTATTAAAACATATCTTGAAATAAATTATTTATTTAAAAACGCAACGCGAGCTTAGAGATGCCGGTTCGACTCCCGGTACGTTCAAATTTCTATATATCTTGAATGAAACTGCTTAACCTATAATAAATGTAATATAAGAGAATATCTTTAATATGTTTTTTAGTAAACCATCCTTAATTTGAAATGTCACTTTAAAAAATACAACCACACATTCCCCCCCCCCCCCATTTTCAAACATAAGATCATTGTTCCAAAAAAGCTCAGAACAACTTAATTTAAAAGTAAATAATAAAATATACATATCTATAGTGAAACAACAACGCATATTTATGAGGCCAAATACAAAACAAAAGTTAGATACGAATGAACTTTCCACATAAATCTAAGGGTGGGTACTTGCAACAAAAAAATAACCTTCTCATTCAAAGTAATTTACTATAACTGATCAAATAAATAATTAGCGAAGCGAATATTCTCTTTGTATACGAATATTCTTGACTGGCTTTCGTTTTTTGTTTGTTTATCTTTTATGTTTTACTTAAAATATACTTAACTAAGTAAATTTTACTTACCTTTACAAATTCGATAATATGTGACATTTAAGGCCGTCGTTGCGCATAGGCACAAGGGTGTGACCATAACGCGACGGTTGTAGGTTCGATCCCCACTCGAGGAAGTGAAATATTTGTTTACGTTTATATTTCCGTTTCTTCGCTCTGTTGTCGGGTAAAGCGCGGCGTTGAGTCCTGCCACTCAACACGCAATGCCTCGAGAATTCGGCAGAAAGTGGGGAACGGAGTGTCTTAACACTATGTTCCCTCTGCCTACCCTACTATAGTAGGATACAGCGTGAAGCTGTAGCGTTTAATGCGTAAATTATGTTTTTTTTTCGATTCGTACATTGTTTCTTTTGTTTCTGATTAAATAAATAGATTTTATTTAAAAATAACAATATAATATCAAAATATAAGAAACAACAAAATAGAAGCTATTTTGTTGTCGCCGTATCCTGTATTTAGTAGATCAGGCAAACAAGTCTTAAAACAGTCCCCAGTCCCTAGTTTCTGTCCAAACTTCGAGACATTTCACGATATGTGGCGGAACTCAACGCCGCGGTTTGTCTTGGAAATAAAAATCGTTCATTCTCCAGAAATTAAAACCATAACCGTCACGTTACAGTCACACTCTTGTACCTAACCTTGCCAAGACGGCTTTGTTGTTCTATAGTAAATTCTAAAAACATTTCCATATTTCTATGACTTGTATAAAGTACCCACCCCCATACATCTCCAACCCTTCAAATGGAGTAAAAATGGCAGCGAGATATCATTTGGTTGTGATTTTCATATTTTATTATAGGTTTGGGGGAGTGTCAACGTATTTTACGGTTAAAGTAGATTTTGTATTATAGAGGGTAAATAAATAGGTATAAAGAGTCAGGAGTAATATTTGGCGTGACGTATTTTGATGCGATAGCGTGACGGAGCTTATCATGCTCCCGCCACGTCATTTCTTATAACTAAGAGAATGATGATGTACTCTTTGGATTTTCAGGAAAGTTATTGTGTGGTTATTTATTTATATTGTGTATTTTGGGGTGTGTTTTTTATAGAATATTATATCTGGGTATACTTAAATTTAGTGCTAAGCCAATAGATATATGTCAGTAGAATAAAATCGGGTGGTAGTGGTGTTTGGTATTGATAATTTACAACTCTTTATGTAATGTGGGAACCCAACATGGGAAACAATTGTCTTATTATAAAAATTAAATTAAAGCAGCTTCATGCTGTATCCCGCACACAGCAGGGTAGGTACACAGAGGGAACCTGGTGTTAAGACACTCCGTTCCCCACTTTCTACACAATTTTATATTTCTCTTAATGACGGGCCAAAATAACAATATTTTATAAGAACTGAGTTAATTTAAACGTTTCAATGTTAAACATAGCGTAAAAATATTGGCATGAAAGCCACAACCTAATTCAATATTTTTATCAACATAATGCTAGCTTTCCACTTATACGTGTAAACATATTTTTTAAAATATCTGTTAAGGGTATCCCAAATATAGCTTGTCTTTTACCAGAGAGAAGAATGGGAATCAAACCAACAACCTCGCGTGTGTAGTCAGAGGTTGACCGCTACGTCACGCCGAAATAACATTTTTGCTTTTTGATGTGAAACATCTATAAGGCGCAGGTACAAACCGGATCGTTGGTGTGGCGACGCTTGCCGTGGCAACGCAACGGTTCGTCACGCTATACTCGGGTATACTTTATTATTGAATTTTTCATATTAAACTATATTAAATAAAGTCATTATTTTCTGTAAATAAAATCTTATATGCTATATTTAGTTTCTGTAATATACTTATCACTTGAGGTATTATTCTAGTTCATAACGAAAAAAACAGCGGCGTTTAGTTACGTTATTCAAAACGGCATGTCTGGAAAATTGGGTGGGGTGTGGGGAACGGGAATCTGTCTACCCTCAAACAACAATATTAGTCTTTAATAGCCAGTCTATAGAACACTTGTCTATAGTATGTGAGATAGATGTATTTAACTCGGTAGCTCCACATTTCCGGTGGACGACCAGCCATTTTAACGCACCATTTGATTCACAAAGACACGTTGATTTATGGCATCCTAAATCCTAAAAAGACTGATAAATATATCGCCTCAATAAATCATGATTCAATCAATCATTTCTTTTGAATCAACGCTTGTTCTACTCGATGACTTTGGACGCGTAATTTTATGTTACATTGGGTTTTAATTTTTTTTTAAGTCAAATTTCAAATGTCAAACTCGACAGAATAGATAGAGAGTTAAGACAGTCGCTTTCCTGGTTTGTGTGTGTGGCGGAGCTCAACGCCGTGCTTTTTCTTCTTACTAAAGCGAGGAAATGTAAATCAATAATTCTCTCAATTTAAAATCAAACCTGCAATTGTCACGTGTGCGTTTACGACAATACGGTAAAAAAAATTACGGTAAAAAATACTTGAAACATTTTTAGTGGCAAAATTTTTGCCAAAGAGGATCCCACTGTTTAAATTTTAATAATCCAATCTGAAGGAATAATATATTTGGAATATCAATATTTCCTTAACAGGGATCGAACCCACACCTATCTGATAGCATACCACGCCCCATTGTTCCACGTCTTTGACATTTACCGTTTATAATATTCAAAGCTATAATGCATCTAACGAGCTACGTATAACTTAAATATAAGCTTTGAAATGAACTTCTACAATATAACGAATTTCCAAGACGGAGAGCTCTCGAAAATTGTTGGAAATTTATTCACAGTTACATTTATTTTACATTTGAAAACAATGGCTCTATCATAATACTGTATATCTTACATTTCTAAAAGCTTGTAAGGACGAGTACATGAGACGGGCATTACTCTGGAACTGAAAAACAACAAGAGATGAGAGAATTCTCTAAAACTACATTTTACCTACCTCTAGACTGTATTTTTACAAAGCAATAAGTTATATGTTTCTTTTTACTTCTTGCTGGCACATACCGGTAGGCAAAGGGAACCTGGGGACCTAGACTTAATAGTCCCCTTTTAAATTAAGACACTCCCGTTCTCCACTTTCCGATAAATTCTTGAGGTATTGCGTGTTGACTGGTGAATGACAGAGCGAGGAAAATGAAATTTTGAATTAGAATCGAACCAATAGCCTGTTGCGTTCACGGTCGCACGTTTGTGTCCCTGCGCCATGACTGGTGCTAATTCTTATTTATTGAATACTAAATTTCCGTTACACAACAAATAACAATTCTATCTTTTAATTTCGTTCACCAAGTCGCAGAGTTTATCTATTTTACCGTGAAAACTTGTAGGCGAACCGTGACCGTTAGAACCGTGTATAGTTGTGATCGTGGATAACCCAAAATCTTTTAGAGATTCAGAGGTAACAATGTTAAAAAATATAATGCTATCAGAAGGTTGAATAGAACCTTGACAACATTATATTGTCATAACTCGAGGCTCCGATGAAGAAGAAGAAGCCAAGAGCTATCTTCCTCTCTACTATAACTGCAACTAGTTATAATAAAAATAAGAAAGAGCAAGGGCACTGCCCCCCCCCCCCCCCTGGCCCCGTGAATTCCTACCATACTGCGGCTGCAACAGGCTTATTGAACACTCCGGGAAGTTTGTGTTTGATTTTTCTGAAGGCACTTCCGACGTTGGGTCTTGCTACTCAACATGCAAGGCCTCCAGGTCTTCGGGGAACGAAAATTAAAACCCTAATTTGAACGATATGCTTAAGACATATCGTGATCTAATGTTCCCAGGTCAACAGCGATAACTATTGCTTTAATGAGAACGAAGTATCTTAACACTAAATTTCCAGTTCCCCAAGGATACACCGCAAAGCTAATCACCACCCTAAGTGGGATTCAAACACACAACTGTCATATTTACTGTCACCAATAGCCTAAGCTTCGAAATAACATTATCATAATTAAAACAACGATACGTATCACAGTTGATGTAACACAAACAAGGTGGGGAGCTATTACTAGTGATATGCGCCCACGTGTGAAATCTCCAATAACGCGGAAACGAAGTTAATGAGGTACCTTTCCAGCGCTATATTGCTACTACAGTGTAATATCTACATTTTTTTCTATTCAGATTGACTATTAGGTACTGGTTGTCTTTTTTTCTTAACATATAACTAGTGATATTGTCGTAATGTAAAGGTACAAACGTGTGACTGAAAACAAAAAGGTTGTGGATTCGATTCCCATTCGAAGAAACGTAATTAATCTTTAATATCCTCGCTGTCCGCTCTGGTGGTCCGTTTCCGTCACTCGACACTCTATGCTTCCAGAATTTTTTCCAGGAAAGTGGGGAACAGCTGCGTCTTAATGGGAAAAGAATGTCTTAACATTAGGTTCCCTTTACAAAACCTACTAAGTGCGGGTACAGTATGAATCTAAAAAATATGGTAAATCCCTATATGCCATGAAAAACATTTAAGAATCATCGGAAGCATATACATAAGCATATTTAAATCAATCGTGGCATAGAGGCACAAGCGTACGACTGTTTGTGGATTCGATTCTCCATCGAGAAACAGATGTTTTCATTTCCTCGCACTGGTAACGAGGCAAAGCTCTCCTACAATACCGCCACTCAACACGGCACAGGCCTCAAGAATTCAGCGCAAAGTGGGAAACTGAAGTGTATTAAAGGGAAACGGACTGTCTTACGAATAGGTACCCAGGTTCCCTCTGTCTACCCCGCTTTGTGCGAGATACAGCGTGAAGCTAAAAGAATATAGAAGAAGGCTATTAAATATAGTTAGTTGGAATTCTTCCAATTAGCCGCTAGTGTACGTGGTATAATCGATACCTGTTATTGAGTGTTACAAGAAGATGCCGTGCCGCCGCATACTGGAACAAGATGATCGCATTTTTAAAATGTTACGAGATGGCAAAATAATTGGACGAGGCACTTTAAGCTTTTTTCTTTTTGGTACTCAGTAATGCAGGCAGAGATAAAGTAGTGCTTAGATACTCCATTCTCCACTTTTCACCAGTGTGATGTGAGTGATGAAGCTTTCCGTTTAATTTTGCCTTTACCGCAGCAGGAGAAAGAAAGAAATATTTGGTAATTATAAATGTTTCTTAAAACAATTGCTAATATAATATAATTTTAAACCATATTTGAAGCGTTTTTATTTTAATATTTAAATTCAACTGCCTTTTAGTCCCCGTTCCGCCACTTACGCAATGCCTCTAGAATTCAGAGAAAAGGGGGGAAATGGGAACGGAAATGGAGTGTCTAAACTCTAGGTTTCCAGGTTATTTCTAGAATTCTTGGCTTAGTGGCCAGAACGTTTAAGCAGTCTCCAAAAAAACCCAGGGTCTAATCCCTCATCGATAATTTTTTTCATACGGTATGTTAAAAAATGCAAAAAACACAAAAAAGAAAAATAATAAATGACTAACGCATCTAAATTCCTGTATAGCTTCTTCGTTCGTTTTTAAAAGAGCCTCGTTGCTTGGAGCGTGTTGAATTTTTAAAAAGTGCTAATTGGTTTACCTTTTAGTTGCTGGTACGTCGCGAGCTTACAGCAGTCTATTTTTGCTGTCGTAGCGCTATCGGCATTCTTACAAGTACGAAGGTATTTAAGATATAAGAAAAGTTATAGAAATTATATTTCTTGGCTTCACGCTGTATCCTGCAGACAGGGTAGGCAGAGGGGGGGAGGCACTCCGTTCCCCATTTCCGCCTAATTCTTAAGGCATTGCGTGTTACAATTTCTACCAACGCATGCTTACTATGAAAAACTACATCTTTTTATTTTTTTTTCTTAATATACTTTTCTAGATCCTAAACAAAAAAGGTAATTAAAAGATATCTAATATATCCTATACTATTATTTATCAATCCGTTATATATTAACAATTTTAAAAATATTACTTGCTTGAACAGAAAAGCAAAAACAAATAATCCCAAGGAGATTCTAACGGGGACTCAAAAAATGTAAAACCAAAAATATAGAACTAGATTGCACTCTTCCAATCCCGCTACAAGCAGGATAAAGCGTGAAACCGAATAAAATCAAAGTGAATCACGTGACGACAGCTTCAATATAATTTCATCACCTCTCCAATAAAAGTTTGAATATATGAATGAATCTAAATAAATATATTGGCGTCAAAGAAACTCATAAATATATACTTAATACGAACATTAATTTTTCCTTTTGTATCTTCGGAGAATGTCTCTTTAAGAAGACTTCTTCCTAAAATCGCTGACATTCAATCGTGTCGTAATTGAATCCATGCAAATGATATTAGAGGGGGGCAATTACTGAAGGGAGGTCCTGGATTCATATCGCGATACAGCAAGTAATACATAGAACTTTTGCTAGTAGTGTTACCATAATTCAAGATTAGAGAAGACTAACAGGAATAACAACATATTAATTTAAAGCCAATCGTGACGCAGTGGTACAAGCGATTCACTGTAAGCGCGATAAGTTGTAGGTTCGAGACGGTTTTCTAGTAAGTTTTATAAGACTAGTCTCTTAATTAGAAGTAGTCGGATCATTACCACCTCCGGCATTTAAAACCAGGTGGAGTAGTGGCTTTATGCCACTGCGTTTCGCATTAGGTAATGCCGGGCTCCGGCGCCCAACCACCTTAAAAGCTGGCAACGCACCAGTAGCTCCTCTGGTGTTACGCGGTATCGTGGGCGGCGGTGATCACTTACTATCAGGTGACCCGTACGCTCGTTTGCCATGCTTTTTCCATAAAAAAATGTCTCTTAAGACTAGTTTCCCAGGTCTCTACTGCGTACTATGCGATGGATACACTAAATATTGGAATACATAAATATTAGAAAACAATAAAATCGAAATACAAAATAAATTATTATATAATATTTTTCTACTTGTAGCATTAGAGAGCAGTAGCTTGTAGAAGCCTTTTTCCAGCTTTTACTGTATCTATAGTAGAGCAAACCATTACAGAACTCAATGGTTACGTATAAGTCCCATTTAAGACGTATACGGAGCTTATTAACTAATAATTTTCGAAATTTATATTTATATTTAAGAAAGGTATTAACTATGTTACAAAAGTCCCCTCTGCCTACTCTGCTCTGTACAGGATATTTTTTTTATCAGCTTCACGCTGTATCTCACACCCAGCAGGGAATCTAGTGTTAAGACACACCGTTTCCACTTTCTACCGAATTTTGGAGACATTGCGTGTTGAGTGGCAGAAGCAGACGCCGCGCTTTGCCTTGACACCAGAGCTAAGAAATGGAAATACAAACGCGAATAAATATTTCACTTCTTTTATAATGCACAATACATGGCCTTCATACAGAAAGTTCGGGAAAGTTTAGAAATATGATGAGAATACGCAATAAAAACAATCGTAAAAACTTCGAGAGCGCTAACGTCAAATATTGCGGATATATGTAGTGACAGAGAGTGTTGTATCCCGCGAGATTTACGAGACCCATTCAATATGAAGTCAAGTTGAAAAACGAGCGGAAGTTCGTGTATTGTATTTAAAAGTTTCTCTGTTATATAATAACCTTTTTATGAACTTAGTTGAGTTTTTGTGTTTTTGTTTAAATTTCTAGCTTTTTAGGGTTCCGTATCTCAAAGGAAAAGAAATGGAACCCTTATATTGTCACTCTGACTCTGATCATGTCTGACCATTCTTCAAAGGCAGAGATAACCTAGTTACAAGACCGTTCTCCATTCTCTGTCCGAATTTAAGGTATTGCATAATAAGTGGTGTTTTGTTTTGCCAGAACGGGGAAGAAGTCTCTAAGTGGGATGATACTGAAAACAGAGTCAATTAGCTCTAGGATAATTTGGCCTACTAAGCAAATCAAAAGCACCGCAAGCAACTGAGAAGTGGCCTATGTTCCAGGTCAATATTACATGGGTACCTAAAATAAAAGCAATTTATCATACGCAGATTTTTTTAATACAGAGTGTTTCTATCAGCGCCACTTTCAATGAAACCACAGTTTTAACTGCTGTATAAATTTTTTTTTTTTTACAAAAAAAAATAAATAATAAAATTATCGTGATTATCCTGTATGAATGAATATTCTTGCACCCCACGTTACATCTATACTTATAACAAAATTATATACTATATATACTATATACTATATATATATATATATATATATACATATATATAAAAATATTCTATACTTATAACAAAATTGTAACTAATCTATGTTTGTAGGTGGGAGATATACTAAAAAAATGTTGTCGAGGCCGAGGCATTTAGCCTTAGCCTTTGCTTCGTTAAAAGAGCGAAAAAATAAAAATATTTCATTACCAGTCCGAATCAAACCTACAATTGTCGCATTCTATCGTCGTATGTCACAACTCTATTTAATTTTCTCAAATCAAAATCGACCCTATATCCATCGCATTTTCCACACGCAGCCCCACAGCGCCAAGGTAGCCAAGAAAAACAATATTACCAAAATATGTACGGTATACACCATTTATTTAAGAATTTTCACCTACAAATAATTGAAAATTAGATGATCTTTTAGAGGGAAGCCGAAAACGCCGGCGGCCGGTCGAGGATATGAGGTTATGGATATAGCCTATTAAGCAAAAAGCCACGGCTACGAAATAAAGACCTTATAACGAAGTTAAATGGTTTGGTAAAAGTTTTATGCTGTCAAGGGCTTCGAAACTGGCGTCGGCTTAACGATATTATACTGTAATAGAGAAATATCTTAAATTATTATGTTTATCTTAATTAGATAATTTATTAAATTATATCTATTCATCTTTTGCTTTTATTTTCTTTATGTGCTCTATTTTCTATTGTGAAATAACGAAGGATTTGTGGTAATTCCTTATACCTAGCTATTGCCTACTACTACTAGATAATAGAAATTACTACTATACCTCTAAAAATAAAATTAAGTATTAGATATTGTAACCTTCTCATAATCAAAATTTTCATACGTTTTACCAAATTTACACCCTGTCTCGTTCCACATTGCGTGTTGGGTAACGGAACTCGTTGCTAGGCTTAATGAAAGTAAACCAGAGAAAAGAAGATAATTCATTTCCACAAGTAAATATCGTGCCCACAAGCACCGTGAGTCTGTCAGTTAATATAATTAGCTTCACGCTTTATCTCGCACACAGCAGGGTAGGCAGAGGGAACATAGTGTTAAGACACTCCGTTCCCCACTTTCTG
>DWGR01003669.1:0-11903 GCA_018247715.1 Heliconius burneyi | reverse complement strand
AATGAAAAAAAATCCTACGTCCAAACTGTTGAGGCATCTTGATAAATTTTTTTAGCTCCGGGTTTGAAATATTTTACCCTATATGCAGTTTCAGTAAAAGAAGCGCTGCCTCTTCCACCCTGTATATCGATCACAGCGGTCGTGGCGAAGAAGCGTTGTGGGTTCGATTACACTAAGTTCCCACTAACCTATCCCGCTATCTGCGAGTTACAGCATGAAGCTCAAAAAAATCAAAATCTACCATCGTCCCGTAGTGGGAGAGCTGACTGTTAATGGGTTGGTGTGGATTCGATTCTGAATCGAGGGATTAAATTATTTTCATTTCAACGTAGACTGGTAGACACAGTTCCGAAAGTAAACACGCATTTTGGGAAAACAACGAAGAGCAGTGTCTTAACACTACGAATTAAATAAACAAATACCAAAGTGGTGACTATTTTTTTCTTAATTTAAACAAAAAAAAAGAAATATTGCTCCATTCATGTCCCTCACTTCCTGATTATATCACATTTGTAGTACGCTTGGGGATTAAAACCATCTATTTCCACCGTTGTTAATCTTATTCACTTTGAATTTTTTAACGGTAAGAAAATATTAGTGAAAAAATCTCTATATATTCTTTATACTCTTACGTAGTGATTAATTGAAAAATCGCGTGTTAAGTACCGCGATGGTTGTGGGTTTGATCACCACTCGAGGTAGTGAAATATTTATTTACGTTTATATTTCTATTTCTTCGCTCTAGCGCGGCGTTGAGTTATTAAAATATATACAGCTTAAAGCTGAAAAATAATTAAAAATATTTCCAATAATGACAATATTGAATTCTAGCCATCTTGGTCCAAATTGACTAATCTCAAGACCAGCCAGACTATTAAGAACAACACATTAAAGCCAAGTGTTTATTAAAACACAGATGTACTGTATTACTCTTTTAGTACAATCTAGATATTGAGTTGGATATTTCGCAAGTTTTATTATATTAGTTTATCTTTTATCTGATCAGATATAAAAACAATATTTAAAATTACTGCTTTTTATATATATGTTATTTTTCAAATTATTACTTAATTACCATATTTTTCTCAGATTCAAGCACATAAGTATCCTGCACAGAATAATAAAAAGTTAAAAGAATTAATTGTTTTGAGTGGAGCACGAATTCACAACAGTCGCATATCCAGATAGATGGTGTCCCACTGCTCCACGGTGGTCTTAAGTCATTTATTAAAATATAAATAAAAAAATCAGCTTCACGCCATATCACGCACTCAGCAGGGTAGGCAGAGGGAACCTAGTGTTAAGACACTCCGTTTCCACTTTCTGCCAAATTCTGGAGGCATTGCGTGTTGACTGACAGAACTCAATGTCGAGCTTTACCTTGTTACCCGCACAAGGCAATGAAAATATTAAATGATTAATTTCCCCGAATGGGAATCGAACTTTCAATAGTCAAGTTTATATTTGACACTCTCGTGCTACTGTGACATAACGGCCTCTAAATATCTGTCTATTAATCACAGCCGGACGACATGGCGCAGCAGCATGCTATCTGACTGTGTACGCGATGCTTTTGGGTTTCATTCTAATTAGGAAAACAAAGCATAAAACAGAGTTATCTAAAGAATTGGGCCAAAACTTATATCACTAGGTTGCCTTTCTTAGCCTACTATGGGGTTAAAATTATGAATCTTCTTATAACTATTCATTCCCCTTAGTGAAAATCGAAACTACAACCGTCATATTTACTTTCAGAGGGCCCTACTGCGCCACTATGCCTTAAACATTATTAAAACACGTAAATAGAAACAAAAGTGGTTTTACTACAGAAATTTAAATGAAAATTACAATTAAGTTTCTTAAACAGTGTCCTAAAAGCGAAATTATGTTTGTTTAATTACAAACATACGCTAACTTGTGGGGCAGCAAACAGTCGATGTAATTGGATTAACAAGAACAATTTAGCCACACTTACACAAATGAGAAATAGAGTTCGGCTTTGGCACATTTTCTCAAAGTATCTCCTTAGTTATATTATAATAATAAAAAAAATCAGCTTCATGCTTTATCCCACATAGAGCAGGGTAGGTAGAGGGTACCCAATGTTAAGACACTCTGTTTCTGCGGAATTCTGAAGGCATTGCGTGTTGATCGAAAGAACTCAATGTCACGCTTTGCCTCAACACAGAGCGAAGAATTTAAATGGAATGGAATGCCGGTTTTGTTACTCAAAAGCAAGGAATGGAAAGTATCATAACTTTAGGTCAATTTAAGCTATAGGTACCTACTAGGAAAGTTGTTTGAAGATTTTTGCTTTAAAAAATACGAGTATATGACATACAATAAAAAACCACATAAAAAGTTTAAATAAAATTATTATAAAGCAACTAAACAACATTTTTATTTACGACTGCAAATCTCCCTCTTTCATAAAGAGGAATTTCCACGTAATTAGGTAAGAATTAAGCAATAGCTCATTATGTCGTAATAAAAAGCTTAATTTTAACAGCTTTATTTGCATCTCTCGTAAACTTTGCTATCAAGAACCGGTGTAGTAGCTTATCATCCGAAGGATTACAGCTAGAAAAAGTATTTAAAATAAGTTATTTAATATAAAATATTTTAAATGTTATTTTTTTATTGCTTCAATGATGAAAATACTTTATTGTAAAATATATGTATATAATAAAATTCGTTCTTAATCTTGTAATCAATATGTCATTCCGTATTTTCAAGCAGAAAACGTGCTTGATAGCTGGCGGAACTCAACGCAGTACCGCTTGGTGTAACAAAGGAAAGCATTAGTAAATACAAACAGTACCAAGTCACTTCCGAAATTACAATTTAAAAATCTATCTAAATTGTAGGTAAGAACAGCCCAATGCTTAGGCACGCTGTTTTTTACTCTATCTCCAATTTTCAGATTTTTTTTATTTTAATTAGTTAGCATGGACAAAACTAAACTGCCATTTTTTTTAACTTCACTCTTCACTTCTTTATAAGAAAAGGTCCTCGTAACACATCGTAGTGGGCACTCTGGTTTCACTTTTCACCTTATTTTTGTAACAGTATAGCTCAGCATCTTGATATATGAGGCAATATTGTTATAAAAAGAAATAAAAAATGCGTCGCCAGAGCGAGATTCGTACCTACACCGTCTCGTTACACTCATACGCTATGCGTCTGTCGTAAGTGCACCACAACAGCCTCAAGACTTTGTTTACACTGCACTTCGTCAGAATAAACTGAAAATGTTCCTGAATATTGACATTACATCCAGTAGAGATTGAGTCTACAGCTGTCGCTTGTACAGTCAAAATATTACTAACTCCTATTTAAATTCAATTCAAAGTCATTTATTTGAAAAAAAATAAGAATTAAGAAACTGATATTTTTCATCAGTTTGATTTTTTCGTCAATAGAGCCAATCACTTATTCAATTACAGTACAACAGGAATTTCCATTTTCTTTAATAATTATACTAAATACTATATTATACTTTCAATTTGCCAGTTTCTAAGTCTCATTACTTATCTATGGAAGTAAAATATATATTAACCAATGTTTATTTTATAAGTTTTATGTATATTTAATTTCATAAATTTATTGTATTTTCAGCGTCTCATATATTTTATTTTCCGTAAACTTTTCCAACACCTACATTATGCGATGCATGTAAGAATACGGAACCCAACGCTGATTTTGTTTTACCAGACATATGATAGTAGATACCTTAAGTATAAACTTAAAGAATATGTTTACCTTACAACTGCCATATAAAGCAAATACGCTTAAAATTATCCAAAGTAAATTTATTCAAAGATAAGGAACAAGCAACCCCACGAATATTGACAGACCGATATTAATATTTAATACTCCTTTAGATTAATATATAATGGCTTCATAATGTACAAAAAGCTAGTGCTTTTTGTCCAGTAAAGTAGAAAATCCTCAAAGACCGTCAAACATTCATTTTGCGTGGTACCATTTCCTTTATAAGGATTTCATTGAGATTATCCTCTTAAATCATATTTTAAGATTCCTTTTTTCATATAGCTTTGTAAATATAACTATAGTTTTGGAGGTATGATCCGAAAACCAACGAATACATAATATATTATACAAATATATTTAAAAAAAATCTTATCTCTATTAGGTATTAAAATTATTAAAAAGATAGATAAAATACTAATTTTAATAAAGAAATGGAAAGAGTATTTAATGCGAAGTCTATTTCAGTTTATAAATACCGAGTACAGAAATAAATCCGGTCGAATATAGCTTCTCAAGTTTTAAAATATTTGTTTTTCCAAGAAATGAAAAAATAAATACCGTCGAGACCCATTGTGAACAAATGGGCCAGCGCCTGATTGTAAGCTAGACTTGTTGTCGTTTTCTTTGACAGAACAAATTTCGCTGTTAAGTTTCGCCTCTGATGACTTTCATAGTCCCAAATCTAGCAGGCGAGTGGGAGAAGAAGCGTCTTGCCACTATATTCACTCCAAATAGGTTGCTATATAGAAAGTTAAATAATTTTATTCAAACTAAGAAGTAACATGCATCATTTTTTAAACGCCAATTAATTTACCACCAGTTCTTTAAAGGTACCTCTCATCTGAAAAGACCGACCGAACCTAAATTCTTAGTAATATAATAATTAACATCCATTATGTAAGTCATACAGAATTACAAAAAAAAGAACAGTTTCACGCTGTATCCCGCATACAGCAGCATGTATATTTTTTTTACGCATCGCAGCCAACGCAATTATAAATGGCAAACTTAACACGCGATGGTAATGGATCTCTAGTCTTATAAGAATAAATTAGGTTCACTAAGTTCCCTCTTCCTATCTTCCTATCCGAGGCACAGTGTGAAGCTAAAAAAATCTACAATATGTAATTGAAATGTAATAATTATAAATCCTTTTGCTGTATTACTCATTCACCCGAGTCAGGATCGAAGCCACGACCATTTATAGATAGACGAGATTATCTCGTGGTCTCCCTTTATGATGTTTTATTAATATTTCTATAAGAAACATAAGCTTTAATTAAATAATAACTTTAAACTTTATTAATATAGATTGTGATATAATTACAAGACACCCTTAAAAGGACTTAGACCTTAGAAAGGATGGAGTAGGGATATGATATTTAAGACTAAATTTTACTGTTTACGCTTTGTCCCTTAATTTATAATAGAAATTTGAAAGGAGTAGATAAACTAATTAAATGACAAGAAAGCTAACTAAATGGTATTATTACAAATCTTAACTTAAACATGACATCTGATAACAACGTCTCGAATATCGATGGAAAGCGGACGCAGTATATGGTAGCGGAAGTGGTGTTGGTGGCACAAGAATATTGCTATAAAGGTGATTACTATGGGTTCGATTCAATACACAAATATAGAGGTATTTTAAATCTAGATTTTGGATGAGTAGCAAGATCTAACCTCCTCGCCGTCTATGAAAGGCTAAATAATTCCTTCTCATTTCTTTATTATTAATTCAATTTTTTTTTAGCTTCACGCACTATCCCGCACATAGCAGGGTAGACAGAGAGAACCTAATGTTAAGACACTCCGTTCCCCACTTTCAACCGAAGTGTGGAAGCATTGCATGTTGACTCTTTTAACTCTACGCCGCGCTTTGTCTCGACACCAGAACGAAGAAATGGAAATATAAACCTAAATAAATATTTCACTTCTTCGAGTGGGGATCTAACCCACAACCAGTCGATTTTGAAGCGCACGGGTGTGACACCCGCTGCGCCACGACGCCTTTATATATTTTATATTACATAAACATTAAGATCATAAAGTAGACAAAAGAAGACAAAAATTATCAGTAAATCATAAGCTTAATAAAATGCAAAATGAAGTCTATAAGTAAGTGTAAATTAAGTGAGGAACGGAGTGTCCAAGCCCTCTGCCCTACTGCATACAGCGTGAAGCTGATTTATTTTATGTAAACTATAAAACCCATCACAACTTTATTGACTCCACTGAATAAATTACCAGGTTTAATTGAGTTGCGGACTCGAAACGATTTTTAATTTCACCGGCGATAGCAGCAATACGGAACACTGGCTTTTTATTATACATCAAGAACAGATATCACGGGATTGAATAAAGTTGTGTTCAAAATTAATTTGAAAATAAATTCCTCCTAAATTTTAATATTTTTCTTAGGATTGTTATGCAGCTTATCTTAATATTGGTATACGTGGCTGATTTTGATAAAGATTTTTTGGCCCTTTTACTATAGTTGTCAGAAGTACCATATTTTTAAGACTATTTTTCCCAATTTACGTCCCATTTTTTCTATGGAAAAACACATGGCAAACGAGCATATACCCGTATGATAGTAATCCAGTACATCTGATAGTAAATGATCACCACCTCCCACGACCCCGAATATAACCAGAGGAGCTACTGGTGCATTGGCAACTTTTGAGGTGGTTGCACCGGAGCCCAGCATTACCTAATGCCAAATGCAGTGGCATAAATCTACTATTTCACGCCGGGTGGTAAAGAACCCATGCGTGTTGCCGTTTTGGCGACGTGACTCTCCCACTCGTACTTTAGTCGCCTCTTACGATACCACCAGCGAGAACCATTTTTGAAACATTTTTGACGATATTGTCCTTTTTTGAGATATTACAAGGTGCATTGAGCCATGGACAGGCTTAACGCCACACTATTTATTTTATCAGAGCGGGGAAATTTATATAATTCAAAAATTGTTAGGAACTCGTGTAAGGGACAGTAAATGTAGCTGAAAAGAAGCAGACGGTAAATAGGGAACGGAGTGTCTTAATACTAGATTTCCGCTACCGACTCTCCTGTTTGCGAGATACACCGTGAAACTGAAAAAAAAATAAGGAAATATAGAGAACGAAATATCACTAGGTAATCTCCGTATCAAAAATAAAATATAATTTCCTCAAATACAACTGAGAAAGCGAAGCGTTACGCGCCCCTATCCCGCTTGGAAAAATACGTGAAACCAAGAAAATAAAATAAAAGAGTTATTATCAGATTGTTGGCTTACGATTTTATACTTGGGTGAGTTGAGTGATGAAGAAGGTGCCAAATGCGGAAGGGTTGCCATAATTTATAAATAACAAAGTAAAAGGGAAAACTACGCTCTTATCAACGTCAATGAAATACTTCTTCCGCATTTTGAGAGGTAGGCTGAAAGAGTATTTATTATCTAAAC
Source organism: Heliconius burneyi (assembly GCA_018247715.1). Taxonomy (NCBI): domain Eukaryota; kingdom Metazoa; phylum Arthropoda; class Insecta; order Lepidoptera; family Nymphalidae; genus Heliconius; species Heliconius burneyi. The sequence continues at coordinate 4,675 of DWGR01003669.1, read as the reverse complement.
AAAGATGTTTTCCAAGAATATTTCAATTTTCTCAAAATTATTTTAGACGAGTCGGACTCACCCACCGAGGCTTCCGTACCAATTTCAGGATTGTAGATTAACTGGTTAAGTACATCTTTTATATGAAATGCAGTCATTTCATGCCCGCAAACTTAAGTTTGTCAACTTCTATAAGTCTAACTTTTATAAGTGGCTACAAATATGTTTTTAATATTTGTTTTCTATGAAATATCTATAAAGTTTTACTTTTAAGATTCTTATCTTTATTTGAATTATAAGTTCTCACTTCGTGCCAAATTTCTTAACTATGGATCCACGAGTTTACTATCTCGTATATATACCATATAGGTTTTGATTACGCGACGATTTGGAACAAAATGCTGCCTGAATATTTGATGTTAATTTCTACTTGACATCTTCAAGTTCTGTATTGTCGATACAGTCGATGCACCAGGACAGCCTCATTAGTATTTTTGAATTACATTAGTTAATGCTGCATAATTAAAAGGGAAATTACATATTAAAATGCGATTTTCTTTAGCCACCGATAGAATAAAATAGAGGACAGTCGCGCAGGAGTAAAAGCGTTCGACTGTAAACGCGAAAAGTTTTGAATTCGATGTCCATTTGAGGAAATGAAATATTTAATTTCTTCGCTCTAGTAACTAGGCGTGGCGTTGAGTTTCGCAACTCAACACGCAACGCCGCAAGTATTTGGTGGAAAGTAGGTAACAGAAGTGTCTTATTAGGAACGGACTTTCTTAACACTAGTTATTATCCTATAATAATAATACTATAGTTATTATACTATAATCAATATAACTAGTTATTATACTCAAGTACAAATCTTAACACTAGGTTCCCAGGCTCCCACTATGAGGGATAAGGCGTGAAGCAAAAAAAATAATTTACAAACCTTTGCATTTCAGCACTTGACCTAAGCAAAGTGCCCTTTATATAGACAGAAAGCAAGACCTTGTTCTTTTGCCTATCATGTATATCTGTACCAAGAGAGGTTCTCTCACTTCAGTGTTATCTAAAAGAGATTTAGTAGAATGATATGATGTTAGTTTTAACACTGTAGTGAGAGCTATTATAAGAAAATATACTTAAAAAATAAAAAATAAATAATAAGTAAAGTAATTACATAAAATATTTGAATTATTTCTCCATAAGCACAATTAAAAAAATCTTTGGCTTCTTAAACCACTGTGGACAAGTGGCAGCGATTCAAACATATTTTTTCGACTTCACATATCAACGTCTTCGTTCTTCATTTTCCTCGTGTTCGAAAGCTAGAATATACTATAGTGTTTATTTAAAATATACTTTGTCATTTCTAATATTATAGAAAAAATATAAAAAATAATTTATAAATTTTGTCATAAAAAGTAATAAAGAGTAAGGTACTATTTTATGCACTTTATATATATAGGTAGAATAATCCAATTTTCAAGGCATTGAGTTATTGAGTGGCGGAACTCATTGCCGCGCTTTGTCTTTTTCCAGAATGTGAAAATTAAAAATAACTTATACCCCTTAGTTGGAGATCGAACTCACACCTATCACGCTTTGCTACAATCTCCATCTAAGGTGATTTTATATTAATAAACCACAAAATTCTAAGCGGTTATTACCTCTACATCGTTGCTAAGTGTTTTGAAATATTATGTATAATATATATAATACATTTTATGCACATACATACTAGTGTCTAGTCACTTACACAGTGCGCTTATTATAAAGGAGTGATGGCGTGGAAAGGTGCACTATCATTTTAAGTATTGACTGACTCATATGTTTTCGTGATATTTGTTCATAATATTACTTTGGGAATTGAAAACAAACAGAAATACTCGTATGTGTATTTGTGTGTTCCTTTTGTCGAAATGTTGCCGCTTATACATATAGTTTCAAATATGGCGATTTCTTGTAAGTAGGGATCAAAATTATATACGATACGATACGATAACTTGATTATTAGGGTTCCGTATTTCAAAAACAAAACGGATCCTGTATAGGATCACTGTGTCTGTCACTTTATCGTCTGGCCATCAGTCAAGACTATTTATGTAAAGATCACGCAGAAATTAATATCAAATGTTCTAATAGGTCTGCAGTACCATACAAAGAAAAAAATCGTTTTTAGTGCATTTTCTTCGAAATTCGTAAAGTAATGGAAAACTATAGGGTACTTATATAAATCATTACAAACTTTTATTAGTCGTACTCACTTGCGAGCGTACTTAGCTTTCATACAAGATGAGTACGTCCGCAAACTTTAATTTGTGATTTTTATTAGTTGCACTTCCCTTTGACCTACAATTCTGAAATTCATACGAAACCCTTGGTTAGTGACGCCAACTTGCACTTTACTTTTTTCATTGTACTCATACCAAATTCGGTTTAGTGAAATTTTAGTTTTAAAATTAAAATAAATTAAAAGAATTAAGAAAATTAAAAAAATCATCAATCACTCCATCCGATTTAAAAACTAATAACATGTTTACATTTGATAGACATTTCGCGTGTTTTTCAAACATTATCTTCGTATTAAATATCAGCTTTCACGATTAAAAGGTTTTATTAACGGCTAAATGTTCGAACGCAGCGAGACAGCATAAATACGACGGTCGTAAGTTCTTATCCCACGCTTGACTTGAACTGCTTGGACTGCTTGGGACTGAATTATTCTCATTTCGTTTTATTAACAAGACAAAGTGCAGCTCCGACACACCAAACGCAAAATCTAAAATATAGGTCAGGAAGTGACCCTTTAAGCGCAGAGTCTTAAGTTTGGTCTTAGCATTTTTTCTTAGATGTTAGTTATGCAAAAATATAATTTTCTTAATTGTGAAATAAAGAAACTATAATGATTGCAATACTGCATTCTACATTTATTTCCTTGTCCTTTCTTGAAATTATTTTAAAAAAATGTTTTTTATTTTAAAAAGTAAGATTTAGTTGTATAGGTCAAGTAATACAATGTTCATCTTCTTTTATACATTAAAATAGACGTGGTTAAATAATTTTAAAAATATCTTTTTCTAAATAATAGATAATAATATGAACTTTTTTAGGAACTTTTTATGAGGCTGTCGTGGCGTAGAGACCTCTGCCTAACCCGCTGTGTGCGGGATACAGCGTGAAGTTGATTTTTTTTATTAGACACTGTCCGATCCCAAGTCGATACTAGTCATAAAAAATAACATTTAGAGAATACTACTAAATACACCGAAGAAAAACAAAAAATGTTATTAATAATACCAATTATTAAAATCACCGACTCCAAAGATAACGGATTTAAATAATAAATAGATATTTAAGTGTCAATCATTTCACTTATTTTTCGATTTTCTTTACTTTCAAATAGTTAAAAGTATTTTTTTCTAGAATTTACTTTTAAGTACCATTTTCTTTACAAACATTGTATATGGTACAATATTAATATGGCGTTTATTTTCTTATGTAACCGAATATTGGATATCGTAGCTTATAGTTTGAGTAGTTTAGTTAAGTTTTAACCAACTTCCTGTATGGTTGAAACTTATATCCATGTACAGTATGATTAACGCTGTATCCCACACACACCAGAGTATGCAGAGGATGCCTAGTTTTAAAAGACTCCGTACCCCACTTTCCGCCGAATACTGGAGGCATTGCGTGTTAAGTGGCGAAACTCAACGCCACGCTTTGTCTCGACACCAGAGCGAAAAAATGGAAATGAAAATTTAAATAAATATTTCATTTCCTTGAGTGGGGATCGAACCCACAATCAATGGATTTTACAATAAAACTCTGTGCCCCTGCGCCACGGCTGACCACTGAATGACAAGAATTTAGTCCTAATTAAATAAATGTATGTACATAATTCACATTGTAATTAATATTATTTTATGTTTAATTTTCTCAAGTGGGAATAGAACTCACAACGTGTCGCGTTTACAGTAACACACTTGTACCGCTACACCACAGCCCTCTATACTCTCCGATAGTAATGATATCGAACAGTCATGTAAAAAGAAATTGCAAAAATAACCAATCATATCAGAAGTATTCTCCGATAATTAAGTTTGACCACAAACCCCTTTCAGGCTGCCGTCTTCACTTGGGGCTAAAATGTTGCTTGAACATATACAACAGAATTCCAGTATATATGTATTATATACAATGTACAATCTCCTATAGTAGAAGAAAATACTTGAAAAGTAGGAAATGTGTACATTAAAACGCTCTCAAGTAAATTCTCTGGTTTGTCCGTACCTTTAATAATAACCTGTCAAATGCAGGATTGCCTTTTGACCCATTTTTCCATTTGAGTATCCGTAATTTATAACCCTGATATGCTTATATTCACGCTAAATAATTACAAACTAAAAAAATATTTATAGCTGTAAACGTGTGGGTTGCGGGTTCGAGTTCTATTTGGGGGAATGCTTGAGTCTCCACTCAACTCACAATGCCTCCAGAAATCGGTGGAAAGTGGGCAGCCGCGTATGGGATAGCGCGTGAAGTTTTAATTTGATTGGATCTTGACAACATATATTGAAGCGTTATCTTAATCCTCACCAACTAACGCAATATACGGTGGCCGCATAACTTGATAATACTCGCAATCTGACCAGTAATAACTTGGTTAAATCTTTGAATTCTCGGATTATGCAAGATATCTACA
>DWGR01003668.1:0-11903 GCA_018247715.1 Heliconius burneyi | reverse complement strand
ATCTTAATCCAATTGAGCTTTTGTGGGACGAGCTAGATAGAAATGTGCGCAATTGTTGTCCCTCCTCTCAAGAAGACATGTGGAAGGCTTTACAAGAAAGCTGGAACAATATTTCTCAAGACACAATTTTTGGAACAATATTTCTCAAGACAAATTGATTGCTTGTATGCCGAGACTAGTAAAAAAAGTAATCAAATGCAAGGGAGGGTTTTTTAACGAAAAGTCTGTTTAAAATATGAAAGATACTTTTAATGTAAATTATTGAAATTTCTTTATTTTATTGTTTTCTTCTTGATACATGCGTATTAGTCAATATATATTTTTATGAATAATTGAACCTCTTAGTTTTAAATTTGAGTTTTATTTCATTTTCCTTCATTGACGTAGGTGGTCTCAAACTTTTGGCCGGCAGTGTATATAATAGGCATAATTAAAATAATTTCTTTATTACCTCCAACAAAAATAGAGGTGTCTCTCTGATGTAAAATAGGAGGTGTTATAAATTTGATATCTTAGTGCATGTGTGTCAAATTATTTCTTTATAAGCCCCCTGAAGAAAACCGGGAGGAGTTATTATGCACCACTGTCAACAGAGGGTGTTTTAAGTTTGATGTGTTTCGTGTGTATATATTGGCTATTGGCTGCAGCATTGTAACTCCAAAATAGATGAACCGTTTTATATGTTTTTTTTAAAAGGTATATTTGACCAAAAAAACATTTTTTTTGTTTTTATAGTGTTCTTAAAGTCATGATTCAGGAAAATATGTTCAGGGGTTTTAAGAGTTTTAAGTGGGATTTATTATTTTTAAACAACTTGGTCTATTCAATTCTGCCTTTAATATGATGGCCTTTACAAGCACTTTGGAATTGTCAAAATATATAAAATTGTCAGTCATGTCAGTCCTATAAGCCCATACATTTATTATATATTATGTATAGTTATGTTAGTGTGAATGTGTCTTCTGCATTTTAACTTTTATATGGATGTGACTAGATCATTTGAGCTCAAAATATATTTGATTACATATTTTGGTTATGGCCAAACTTTGTTTACATAACTATTTTAGTATCTTTCATTTATTTCTTTATTTAAAAGTAAAAAAATCTAAATTTATTCTTTAATTAAAAATCACAGATATAATATAAACATCCAATGTTAAATATGGATAAGCAAATCTAAACACCTAATTGCACACTAGTAGCTACACAACATAACCCTACATTAAAATGAATGGCTTACACTTGTATATTTATTATTATATAAGTCAACATATAAGCAATAATAGCATTAGTTGAATATTGAATTCAATGAAAATGACATTATCAGTCTTATTTATATGCTTACAATTTTAAAATGTGCTACAGTAAATGGACTGCATTGACTTTTTGATATTGAAATGTGAGAAAAAATATTAAAATATGAGTTCAGTTGAATTATCAAGTCTACAACACAAAATATTTTATTAAATTTTAAATTCTCAATAACCTCAGACCAAAATATTTATAATTAAAATTTTATAATATTATATGACTTCCTTTAGTTTGAAGTGTATTTTTTCTTAAGCTAAGCATCCCCAAGTGGTAGAATTTTCAAAAGATTTGTTTCCATTATATATTAATAATGATATATTTATAAAATAAAACATACCATCAAAAAATTGCACAATTTCTTCTTTAGAGCAGCCAAATGGCAAGCCTCTCAATTTTACAATGCCTACATCATCAGAAGCATTGGGAATGGTGTCAAAGCCATTTTCACTTTGTCGCATAGCATTGAGTGCCCATTCCATATCTTGACGGTCAGTAGAGAAAACTGAAATAAACAATTTAATCTGTTAGTACACAATTTTTTATATTTGCTTTACACTGTATCCTGCACATAGGCCGAGGGAATCTGAAACTTAGTGTTAAGAAACTCCATTCCCATTAAGACACTTCTGTTTTTGTTCCTTTACCAAGCTATTGTGTGTTGGGTGATGGAATTCAATCTTAGTGCAATGGATCATCATTTGACTGTAATTGTAACAATAATTATATTTAAACTCTTTTCATTTCTCTGGTCCAGTAATATAAAGAACAGACTCAATTTGCTTTGCATTCACTTTTAATGACAATGGTTGATATTTGAACACAACATACTAAGTCATAAAGTCCATGTAATTGAAATTGTGGATGGGAATTATATGTATAAAACTATAAACATAAACCTTTGACTAGAAAGTAAAACTAATGTATCTTGTAAAGCAAATAAAACAGTTTATCTGCTCATAAAGTTTATATATAACAAATCATATACCTTCAATGTATCTTTTGCCCATATTTTCTTTATCCTTTTTCAAAGCCTCCTCCACATCTTGTTGACTCAACACTTCTACAAAACATTCTCCAGACGGCCTTCCAGGACGAACTTCGGTTAAATGAACGCCTGCGAATTATTTTTAAAATAAATTTCGTTAAGTTACATTTTGACTTTCGAATAATTCAACTTATAATAAGTTGAATTATTTAGCATAGTTCCATTTAAGCAAACGAAAATTGATTAACAAAAATTCAAAATATGGTAAAAATCAATCGATGGGCGTCGTGACGCCATCTAAATATTTGTTGTTCAGAAAACAAGAGGACAAGATAATATACTCAGTGCTTACCTTCTTTTCCGTTAATCACATTAACACCACTCAGAAAGTCGATTACATCTTCTACAGTGGTAGAGAAAGGTAAACCTCGAAGTTTTAAAATGTGGTTGCTGTCGCCTGACCCCAACATTTTCGATTTTAGAAATTTAAATAATCAAAATGAAGAAAAACTATTACTCTGTAACCACGATCACTTATTAAAGAATCTTTTAATGACAAATTACAATTCTTGTCTTGGATAAAAATAGAAAGAATTTACGCTTTGCAATTCATGACGTCATTGCCTCATTTGTCTTTGCCTCGCTTTGTTTTTTAATTTTTCCATAATAAAAAAATGTTGCACATGGCTAGCCAAGCACACACAATATTACTGTCAATATAATATTGTTCAATATATGGCCCCGCACACTACACAATATTATTGACAATATTTTGTCGTAAAATCTGACACAGTCGCTCAGCAGCTTGATTTGTGTGCGGACGTCTATAATAGATAGAAAGTCATTGCCTTAGTAATTGCATTTCACGTACCTACAAAAAAATGGCAATATTTTTATCAAGTTCTGGATGAGGAAAAACAGAGAGAGTCTAATCATTTTAATATTATTAACGAACGACAGCTAACAGTGGCCATTCGTGATCCAGAGGCACAAAGTGTGATAGGTTGCGGACTTGATTCCCGCTCGAGGAAATGAAATATTTAATATTTTAATTTTTTCACTCTGGTGCCGAGGCAAAGCGCGTGAGTTCCGCCACTCAACTTGCAATACTTCCAGAATTCAGTAGAAGAATGGGAATATTGCAAAGATATTGTTTTCAACGAACTACTTAATACTATGGTGAAGAATGTTAGTCCCTTTGTTATGGTGATTAATGAAATTATATCCTTAGGTTCCATCTGCCTACTCGCCGTGTGCGGCATACAGCGTGAAGCAAATTTTTTTAACTACTGCTATTAGGGGATAATTTTACAAAAAACATTTTTTTGCAAATATCGAGCAGCTTGTTACGCAGTATTTTTTTAAATTTTATCACGATATGCTTTAATAGATGTAATAGGTTTACCAAGTTTTAATAAGTAGAGTACTGATTATTTTTATGAACTGAACATTATTTTCGCTATTTACACTTGACATTTATAATATATTTCTTAATACAATCTAGATATAGAGATCTTAAACAAAAGTCTTTTTTGAAGTTTTTTGAAGTCTTATTTTCAACTAAAATATTGCCGCGTATACGCACTTTATAATATTATTGACAATACCCTGCCTCCGCCCGATATTGCAGAGGCAAAAACAGAATTTCTAAAAATCTACATTAATATTGACAACCCAGCCGCACACAATTATATTATTGACAATACGGAACTTATTGACAATATTATTGTACGTGTTTGGCCAGGCTAAGTCTAGCCGAATATACACAGTAGTATTGTCAATATTATATTGGCAATAATATTGTTCGATAGCCTGGTGCGGCGCGTATGTGTTTACTTATTTCACAAGTAAAGAAATACAAGTTATTTAAATGTAATCTGTATAAAATTATGTATTATGTGTACACAATTTAAAACCATTTTATTGCACGTAAAACGGCACCTTAGATATATTACGGTATATTTTTTATCTGTATCATAAATAACTATTATCTTTGACATCCTACATTTTATTTTCTGTGCGTTTTTCTAAATTCTAGAAGTCAAAATTTTAGCTTCTTAGCGAGGCTTTCTACTTTTTAGCATTTATAAATTGTTACTTCAATTCTCGTTTTAGAATTATATATTAATCTACTTATAATATGTAATCGTAAATGTTACTTCGCCACATAATATATAAAAATAAATATCTAAAAAGTTTAAATATTAAAGTAGATTGAAATATTTCCAAAATGACGGTGGACGGTAATGAAAAACCTCAACGGGATCGTGTTTTCATGGACATAACTATTGGCGGCTTGCCCTCAGGTCGTATTGTGTTTGAATTGTTTAATGATATAGCTCCGAAGACCGCGGAAAACTTTCGGGCGTTATGCGCTGGTGACATGGGCATCGGAAAAGTTACTGGTAAACCCTTAACCTATAAGGTGAGTGCCTTTTATTTACTATATTAACTATAACTTCAAATCAGATTGCACTAACACTTCTTTATTTTTTTACTATACTTACCTTGGGAGATCCATCAAGCTAGCTAAAACTAATTTAAATTTTAATGTTATCGATTTCAGCATAAAACTAATACTAATTTATTTTTTTGCCTTAGTAAGCTTTTTGAGATTCGTAAGGTTAAAATTATCAGAGAATAATTATCATGTTGATGTTTGTTTATACAGGGTATGCTTTTTCATCGAGTAGTTAAAGATTTTATGATACAAGGTGGAGATTTTACTAATGCCAATGGAACAGGAGGGGAGTCAATCTATGGAGGCACTTTTGAAGGTAAATGTTTGTTATAGTAGTAAGAAGTTTTATTTACATAATTAATGTAAATTGTTACTTATTAAGTGTACTTTATTTTACATTTTTTAATATATAATTTTTTTTGTATTAATGAATATGTAAATTATAACATGTAACATAAAAATAAACTTATTTATAGAACATAAATAAGTTTATTTTATTAACATTTTTTGTATGTTAATAATAATAATAGTAGTTTTAAAAAATTTAAAGTGTTATTCCACACTTAGGAAAGACTTATTTAGAAAACATATAAAAATTTGAACATAGCGGGACTCGAACCCGCAACTCCTGGAAACGTACCAGGGGCTCCGACCACTAAGCCATATTTCTCATCAAGCTACGTTGAAATTCTTATACGCTTGTTACAACTTATTTATGTTGTAAGCATCTCTGTCTATTACAAATTTCCGCTACCGAAAGATAATGGCTAAGAATTATCATCTGGCAAGAGATAAATAATACTCACTTTCCCTAAGGTAAAATTTAACTCACAATAATTTTATTTACAGCTGCAGGCTTGTGCCCCTGATGCTTAATTTATGATGATTAATTTATTTAGTTTAGTTAAATATTTATCTTTTTCAATAATTGAGTGTTGGTAATCTAAAAACTCTTTGTATATTTTTTACACAGATGAGATATTTGAAATGAAGCATGACAGACCATATTTACTGTCAATGGCTAACAGGGGCAAAGATACAAATGGTTCACAGTTCTTTATGTAAGTTGTACAACATGCAATGGTAAGGATGTTTTATGCTCTTGTTAACTGTGGAAAGCAGTCAATTGTGAAAATATTATGAAATGTATGAATTTTTTTATGTAGCGAGATTCAAACCTGCACTTTTTGAAAACTGTCAATTCCCAATCAAGTACATAGCTGACTAGACAGCTATGTCCTTGCTTTTTGTCAAGCTGTATCAATATTTTAATATGCTTATTTATGTTAAATAAGGATAAGAATTTTCACTTTTTACAGTAATGGGTGTAAAGATTATTTTAAATTTAAACACAGATATAAAATTTATAGTATATTCACCCTTTAATTTGTATTTTCAAATGATAAATATATAAAAAAAAAATTTTGGAAAGGTATACTTTGTAAGGCTACAACGAAGAAATATTATTATAATTTAATTGAATGGGAATCCAACTTACAAACAGGGCATTTACAATCAAACTCTGGCTGTCTCACTCTTACAAAGCCTTCTAAAAACTACTAATATATATCAGCTTCATGCTTAGAGAGAATCTAGTGTTAAGACACTCCATTCCTCACTTTCTGCTGAATTCTGGAGGCATTGCGTGTGAAGTGGTAGAACTCAATATATATGTTAATATTTTTCAAAGGTTTAATATATTTTTTAATATTATATATATATATATATATATATAATTTATTGCTGTAAAGTATATAATGATTATTTTAAAGAATATAGGGATGACCCTGTGTCTCCCATATGGTACTTTTTTTTAACATAGGTGGAAAAAAAACATGAGTCTCTAGTCTATGTCTATTTGCTTTTTTATAATGTCATGTTCAACTTTTTAATGACTAGTTTAATTTTGATAGTCACTTAGCATACTTAAGGGTATTATATAATCAACCAAGGAAAAGTAAGAAAACAGGATGTTATTTTTATTTCGTATTTTAGACATATTAGGTACATTTTATATCATATTATTATTTAAACCAACCTAGGACAGCAAAACTCACCTTCCCTTATACAAAAAGATGGTTCCTGTTTCCTGAATAAAACACTAAGAGATAATTTCTCAAAATACTATCAGTGCTTGGACTTTGACTGCATGGAAAAGTAAATTGATATAGTTTCTTTATTTATGAACCGATTGAAAAAAACAAATACTAAATGTAGTGGCAAGTTTGTGTTTTTCTTTTGTATGTGAAAACAGTATTTAAAAAGTTTTAGCCATTTCTGTGTTTACACTAACAGATGAACAGGCCAGTGGTTCCCAACCAGTGGTCCGCAGAAGTCTAAAGATGGTCCACGAACAATTTTAATTTTAGTGGTCCGGCTTTAAAATTTGTGTTTGACTATGATAGTTTATATTGATTATGCCTACATAGTGGTTCCTACTAGGAATATTGATATAAAAGTGGTCCCTGATCAAGAAAAGGTTGAGAATGCCTGTATTAGATTGATAAACACCCCCAATAATAGCTTTCCTAGTATATTTCCCATACAAAGATAGTGAGGAGTTATATTTTTGTTATATGATGAATACATAAAGGTACATACATGGTAAACACAAGTTTGCCTAACGTGTGTATGTTCACATGTGCATTGGTTGCGTAGAGAGCGGCCGCGGCGGCGAGCGGCGCGCTATCATTCTGGTACTTTTTGTGTGTTGTAGAACAACACAGCCGGCGCCGCATCTCGACAAGTGAGTGTTACATTTTATGTTTTTTTTAGAGTCATAGAGGCTGTATCTTGCACACAGAAGGGCAGGCACAGGAAATCTAGTGTTATGACACCCCGTTTCCTATTTTCGGCCGAATTCTGGAGGCATTGCGGATTGAGTGGCGGAACGTAACGCCGCGCTTTGCCTCAACACCAGAATGAAGAAAGGAAAATATTAAATATATAATTTCCTCGAATGAGAATCGAACCTACAACCAGACGCGTTTACAGTCACATTTAGTGCTTCTGCGCCACGGAATTAGAGACCTTGGTTAATCTTCTAGAAAACAGTATCAATACATTCCATAAGGCTTATGAGGAGGTTGATGACAATATGCATAATATTCCGTAGCATTTATAGAGCGGAGTCTCTATGGCTACCCCGATAGGGATAACGCGTCAAGCTAAAAATAATAATTTGCTAATTCTCTGAGACTTATTTACTTCACTCCACTTTCTGCCTAAATTAGATACATTATTTGGGATTATTCACAACTGCGCTTTGTATTGCCAGTTTAAGAAAAAATCTCTTCCCCGCTCTAGTTTTCTAGTCCTAGGTGTGCTGAAGCGGTGAAATAAAAATATTTAATTCCACAATCATGACACTTAGTCTGTATATCATACAATATTTTTTTTCCTGTCATTCGTTTTCCACATGCATTTGTTGACCCAATGTGTCCTTGTCGCAGTGTGCACGTGGTGTTCGGGTCGGTGGCTGCGGGCGCGGCGCTGGTGCGACAGCTGGAGGCGCTGCCCGTGGACCGCAACGCGCGCCCCTTGCAGGATGTCCTCGTCGCCAACTGCGGACAGCTCGTGAGGGTCGAACGTGAGTGGCATTTATCTCCATAATGTCCTGTGTTAAATATATATATAAATTCATTACTTTATGTAACTTTCTATATAAGTGTAATTTAATGGTTATTGCATTAATTTATGCAGACTTACTTATTCAATAGGTAAAAAACATAAGAAGGACAAAGAACAAGAGAAAGAGAGTGGAGAAGAATCCGAAGAGTCCCACAAGAAAGAGAAGAAAAAGAAGAAGGATAACAAAAAAAAGAGGTAAACAAACATTAGTCTTTTTTTCAGCATTAGCCTTTTTCATCTGTACACAGATTGGGTAGGCAGAAAGAAATTAGTGTTAAGAACATCCGTATACCATTAAAATCCATTGCATCTTGTATTAAAATCTAAACATTGTGGGTTTCGAAAATAAACAACGTGTTGACAGTCAGCCTCTATCAACTAATTCTTGCACTTATTAATATTATATGAACGCGACGATTGTGGATTCGATTTCCGCACGGGGGAATGAAATACTCGTATTGAACATTTTTGTTTCCTTGCTCTACTAACGAGGCAAGGCGCTGCGTTGTATTCCGCCACTCAACACGTAATGCCTCGAAAAATCTTTAGAAAGTGGAACGAAATGTCTTAACATTAAATTCCCAGGTTATGTTCTGTTATCTACTATTTATTCTCTTTGATTGCGATTTAACAACTACTACATATATTTCATTAAATTAACATTTGAATTCAATTGTAATAATATTAATAACAACATTCCAGGCACAGATCCCATTCAACAGAAGAAGAGCAGCCTGAACCGTCACACCCTCTGGTGTCCACATCAAAGATAGATCCCCGTGAGATACCCGAGGTGCCGGCCAATAAGTTCCTGATGAGGGGCAGTAGGGAACAGGACAGGAAGAGGAATCAGAGGAGTGATAGGTAAGAGATAGAGCTTTTTTTATTTTTGCTTTTAAACTATATTGCTGTGGGGTAGGCTTGGTGTTTACTTTTTTATTTTTATTTTTAATTAATGCTACACCCAAGAGACTTCTTTTGTACGTGTATTTTTTAATGTATCCTATAATTATTGTTGTGATGGAAGTAACAATAGAATAACAAGAATTAAGCAAAAATATTAAGAAATGGCGGATTTAACCCGACCGATGACAAAAAGTCACAATTTAATGTAAAATATTTCTAGTATATGTAATGTATAATTTATCCATATTGAAGTTTAAAAATCAAGTGACTATTAGGTGCTTTTAAATGTAAACTATTTAATAAGTATATTTTTATATAAACAAAAATAATTTAAGGAATTTATTATTAAATATTTTTCCTTTATAGGGTGAGGTATCGTGAAAGAGAACGTTATTCATCTCACTCCTACACGCGCAGCGGCAGATCTATAAAGGGGCGAGGAGTTTTTGTAAGCTTATACTAATTTAAAAGATATATTGTTACTATAAAAATATATATTAATATTCTTTATATAATTTTTTATAATTTTATATTAATTTCGTTTTTAATTTAAAAAAATCCTTCTAGCTACTAGATTACACTAGCTTCTATTTTCAACTTTGCTTGCATAGTGAAACAACTTATGTATGATTGGTATATTGTAACAATTAACGTGATGGAATAAAGTCTATGGCATTTTTCGATAAGTGAACTATAATTGTACAATACGAAAATAAATTTTCAATTCCAACTGATTTTTTTCTGAGATGAGATTTTCTTATTATTAATGTACTTAAATTGATTACTTTTATGGCCGCTGAGGCCGTCGTGGCGCAGTGGTAGCAGAAGTGGTTCGATCCCAACTCGAGAAGTGAAATATTTATTTACGTTTACATTTCCATTTCTCCGCTCTAGTGTCGAGCGAAGGCGTTGAGTTTTGAGGCTCAACACGCAATGCCTTCAGAATTCGGCAGAAAACGGAGAACGAAGTGTCTTAACACTGGGTTCCCTCTGCCTACCTGCTGTGTGCAGGATTCAGCGTGAAGCTGATTACTTTTAAATAGTTATATTAATTTTTAACTGACTTAAAAAGAAAGGTCACCAAATTGTGACTATGATGTATTTAGATTTCTAAGAAAAACACAGATAATTAATTTTGCATGTATGAGAAATTAATTACTGTTTATATGTACAAATAACGTTACCGTTCTCATCCCCGCAGCGCTACCGCACGCCGTCGCGTTCCCGTTCCCGCTCTGCCACGCCGCCGCACTGGAGGCAGGCGCAGCGCCGCATCGTCAAGCTGGCGCACATCGAGGTATGATTGAAACGTGACTTGTTCGATTGTGAGTTTGATTCCCACGAAATATTTCGAAAGTTCGGTGGAAAATGGTTAAAACACTCCATTTCGTACCTTATAACCAGAGTAAAGAAATGAATTAAAAAAATTTTTTTTACATTACCATTCTGAGAATTCTGGTCCCGCATTTACTTGTACTGTCCTCACACCATGTGTCAACATAACTATTAATAATAATATTTATTGTTTCTTTTATTTATTAGCAAATGGATCGTGAACAAAATGAACAAGAAACAAAAGTTAGAAGTGTTGGCCACCAACACAATCAACAACACAGCAGTGAGTAATGTTTTTATTACATTTGGAGGGTATAGATAAAGATTCTGTTAATTGCTATTTATCTTTTTGACCCCTAACGTATGTATATGTACGTATGTTAATCGAGTGTTCTTAAAATATGTTCAGTGCTTTAAAGAATATCAGTATTTTTCTAATTGTTTCCGTTTTTTTAGACCTTATTTTTTATTTATTTTTTATTTGTTATGTATGTTTGTTTATTTTTTATCAATTTTAAATATGAGTCTTTCTTTATTATAAAAACATTAAATGTAGTGGGACCTGTATGAATGTCTCTTAGAAACGTTTAAGTAAAATAAGCCTTTTCGAATTATAATCATATTTACAGTAGAAACTCAATAACTAGACTAATTAAACATACAGATAACCGAATATCTGGGTATTGAAATGTATGTGAAAAAAGTATATTGTACTTATTACTGTGTGTACTAACATTCCACTTTGACGGAAGAATTTCTGTATTTTTTAATATTTATCTACTACATTAAAAGTCCTGTGTTCTAGATGTCATACGGGTAACAAATTTGATTGAACAGACTAGGCCAATTATAACTATTTTGGCATAAACTATATAAAAATAATACTTCGAGCTGCTTATGTCTTGCTTCTAATGTAATGAGCTTATTATTGTCAAGCAATTGCACATACGCTATTTGATTGCCATAGCATCTGTACAACATGGCACGTAAAAATTTTATTTGAATAGTTAATCTATATACCTGAAGTCCGAATAATCGGGTTTCCTCTTTATTATGTTTTTTTGTGCTTAGGAGAGGATGAAGAGGGAACTCCGGATAGACCAAAGGAGAAAGAAGAAGGTGAATGTGACACCACTTTAGGTGTGTATGTTTATATAACTTAGACCTAACTGTGGCTTTTAACGATTTTAATGTCAATATAATGTATGACGTTTAATTTTATTAGTTTATTTAAAAATAGCCCAACTCAGAAAAATATGTTATTATAACGTAATT
>DWGR01003667.1:0-11903 GCA_018247715.1 Heliconius burneyi | reverse complement strand
CAGAAAGTGTGCAATAGAGTGTCTTAATACTAGGTTCCCTCTGCCAACCCTGCTATGTGCGGGATACAGCATGAAGCTGATTATTATAACAATATTTTGTACTTTTCAGAGCATCTCTCCCGGTGCAATGAACACAGACATGCCAGAAGGAGGAATTGGCCGATGCACCCAAGTTACAAGTAGACGACGATTATATGTTAAATTATTGTTTTGGGTCAAAAATATTAAATGCACAGACAAAATATTCTGACTGTTTATATTATATACATAGATTATATATTTTATTTTTACATTTACGTAAATCACAAATTAATAAAAATATTATTTATATGCTTCTAAATATGTAATGTGTATAAGTAAACATATAATTAGAGTTGAAACGCCTGTAATAATTCATCAACGTCGTTCACTGACGTGCATTTGACACTCGTACCCGCCACGCATAAATCTTCTGTACACTAAGTGACATTGACACGTTTTATTGTAATTGATGTATTATTAGCAAGCTGCGCAACCATTGTTAATAATATATGGTGTAACTTCAATGTTATATTAATATGCATAATGCGTGATGGTTGTGGGTTCGATCTCGGAGAATGTTTTTTTGATACATTTTTAACTTCCACTATACAATGCTTCGAAATTGGGACTAAAAACAGAAAACGGCGAATAGCCTCCAAAATTCAGGGGAAAGGTGGGAACAGATGTGTTCACTACATAACACTAGTTTCCCAAATTTTCACTTTACTTACCCTGTTATATTCGGAAGTCAGTGTGAAGGAAAAAAATTTTTTTGTATTTTTTTCTTTAATAAATGAGTGTTGGATCTACGTCACTGTTCAAAATTAACAAAGTTTTAGTTCAGTTTTTTTTCCTCTTGCTGTAAGTCACATATAGGGCAGAAGGAACCGGGGCTTAATTTTAAATTAATTTAATGTTTTTCCAATGAGGACACGCCTGGTCCCCACTTTTGGTTTAACTATTAACTTTTTACAAGCTGAGTGGATAAACTAGAGGCCGTCATGGCGCAGCGGAACAATGGCGTGACAGTAACGCGACGGTTGTTGGTCGATCCCCACGCGAGGAATTGGAATATTTATTTAAGTTTATATTTTCATTTCTTCGCTATGGTGTCAAGGCAAAGTGCGGCGTTGAATCAACACGCAATACCTTCAGAATTTGGCAGTAAGTGGGGAACGGAGTGTCTTAATACTAGATTCCCTCTGCCTACCCTGCTGTGTGCGGGATACAGCGTGAAGCTGATCTAATGTTTTTTAATTGTCGTATTTACTATAAGATACAACGCCACTACGCTACGACGGCCTTATAATGCCACGACAATATGGTTTTAAATAAAAATTCAATATCATCGAAAGAATCCTGAAACAACAAATATCTATGTTATTTATTCACTTTATACTAAGGAAATAAAATCATGGACCAGAAAGCTAACATTTCCTTCTTATTATTTATGAAAAGAATAAATATTATTTTGTGTATTGAAATAGAAAAAATCTTTACTTACTTCAGATTCACCACTACTACTAGCGTGTGACTGTACACGCAACGGTTGTGGGTTTGATTCCAACGAGTGGTTTGATTATATTTGATTACCTTTTTCTGGCTTTTTTTAGTGATTACTCCCACAAATCTAAAGCTCACCATAAGCCTCGCGAACTATAAATCACATCATGTCGATAATCAAATTGAAATTTTGAGTATTTATTCAGCGATCAGTTTCTTAGCTTATTTTTATGTTTGTTAAAGTAAAATAAACATAATAATATAAAACCACTCTTGAGTTCCACTGCTATACTCGAAAATTGGAGGATTGTGGGCAACGGGGCGTCTTAACTCTCAATACTAGGTTCATTCTGCCTTCTTCTTCTTCGTCGTTGCGCTCTAGATAGATTGGTCGCGGTTGTCCTTTTCAAAGGTTGGTGGTACGCCACACAGTCCGACGCTATACTACGTGGTTGGCTGTCTGCCTGGTACACTCGTAAAGAGGGCCATTGACGGCAGCATTCACTTGATCTGTCCAATGCGTGGCTTGCCGCCTTCAACTTTTCCCTGAATTACTTGGCGTCAGTCTGCTTATACCTTTATAAATTTATATAAACATACGAAACTTGTATAAAGATATTCTTTCAATTAACTTTAACAAACAATATTATTTTAAATACTCAGCACTTACTTAAACAAGAGCCTGAACATAGTACGAGTAATTAGAGTACGTGCAAACTTTACACGAGATGAGTGAAGATGTCTCCAAGTCAATACACCTGTATAGCACTGAATGGAGAGGTCACCTACATAGAGGCGGGTCACGGAGTTATACAGATTCTATGAGGCTTTCACGTTAAATGCCGGGCTTTTGACATTTTGTAGGAAACAATGAAATATTTAAAGACATTAATGTGTCATTTTCTCTGCAAGTGGTTGTAGAGCATGTTATACTTTCAAAAATAGTGGTTTTTCGCTTCATTTTGTTTCACAAATAACAAGGTGGGCTGTGAGAACTTAGTGTTGAGACACTCTGTTCCCCAATCGGGGAGAGGCGTTCCAATATTTGATTTGTCTTATTTAATGTCGTTTTAACTATTGTCTTTTGACAAATTGCTCTATTAAATACAATTTGTAAATAAAATCATTTATATTACACATGTTTTGTTTATTTATAAACCAATTGAAACAAGTGCAGTAAATATTAATTAACACTCTCTGTTGTTTCAATCGATTTATAAATAAACAAAATATGTGTAATATAAATAACTTCCTTCACAAAATTGCTACAAATTAACTGATTTATTGAATTGACTTAAACTTTTAATGCTGCTTAAACAAATTAACAAATAATTAAGATGAGTGTTTTGTTCAAGATATTGAAG
Organism: Heliconius burneyi; assembly: GCA_018247715.1. Classification (NCBI taxonomy): domain Eukaryota; kingdom Metazoa; phylum Arthropoda; class Insecta; order Lepidoptera; family Nymphalidae; genus Heliconius; species Heliconius burneyi. The sequence goes on along the minus strand of DWGR01003667.1, from coordinate 9,015 downwards.
CCGTGAGCACATCCCTCGCTTGTAGTATTTTTTATTATTATATTCTATAATTGTTAAATATAAATTTACTTTAATAGGTATATCTCGGCTGCACTATAACCGTAAAAGAGAAAATTTTCCATACTTTATATCAAACACTGTAAAACAAAGTCCGTTGGGTAAGTTAGATAAATTATTTTAATGCAATACTTGTTTGCGTCGCGAGTGTGCGCCAATAACAGTTTAGGAGATAAGTTGGTTGAATCGGTTTCTAGCGTTTTCCGATAGCGTTAGTTTTCCAGCAACGAACAGTGTACGCTAGTAATTGATGGGTTCATATCAATGTGCTAGTATTATTGGCATTTAAAGTTTTGATTTTATTTTGTTTCAATTTTCTCGGAAAATTTTTTAGATATTCAGTTTTGTGCCTTAACGCTGCGCATGGTCTTTCACAGCGAGGAAATGAAGATAATTCATTAATTTAAATGGGAATTGAACCCGCAATTGTAGTGTTTGCAATCAGACACTGAACCAAGCACGCGGTTATTACTGCTATACATGTAATATATATACATCCCTCCACGATTCGTAATTACACGTGTAATGAAACATTATAAAATTTGAGGATATTTCGATGTTGGGTTTATAATTTATTGTTATTTGTAATTAAATTATATTAATTGTACGGTTATACGGTTTGTGATGCGGTTTTGTTATTACAATTTTCAATTTTAATTAGTTTTTGGTAAAACTACACATAATGAGGTCGCTAGTGGCGCTGGGCACACCTGAACACGCGACAGGTTGTAGGATCAGTTCCCAGTCGAGGAAATTAAATATTTAATATTTTCATTGCCTCGCTCCACTAATGAGGCTAAACGTGGCTTTGAATTCTACCAAAGGCCGGCAACGCACCTGTAGCTCCTCTGGTGTTGCACGGGGTCGTGGGCGGCGGTGATCACTTACCTTGAAGTGACCCAAACGCTCGTTTGCCTTGTCCTTTTACCATAAAAAAAACCCTAAATGAAAGTATTTTAAAGCACTTAAATGGGACCTAGTAAGGTTCTCATGTTCTCCCTGTCTACTTTGCTAAATGCAAGGAGCAGCTTTAAAAAATAGTGACTTTGCTCTGTATCTCGTATATAGAAAGGTTTTGGTTTTGAATGCCTAGTTACCATAGTGAATGAGAATAAACTCCAAGCCTGTCTTGTTAACAATGACACGCATTTGCCCGTGCGCCACGATTGGCCTCAAAAAATTATATAAAAAAACAAAAACAAACAAATAAAAACATTTAATAAATTACCTAGTTCAAAAGCGTAACAAACTATGTTAATTGTAATTATTCGACATCAGCGACCTCAAACATTAATACACAGGCGTTAATTAAACGACACTTTAGTTCTGACAAAAGTACAGACATTCATTTGTTATTTTGTACTTAATATATACGTATTATGGATTAGGTAGATGATAGCTTTGTATTAAAATGAATTCAAAAAGTATTAAGAATATCGATCGTCCTATCCTAATAGTTCATCGTCTATAAAACCTGATTTCTATTCTCACTAAGTGGAATGGATTATGTTTAAGTCCTCGCTCTGTTTCTCCCCGGGTTATACATGGAGAACGGAGAACGTTAACACCAAGTTCACTTTGTTTTAGCAGATATATACGGGGAATAGGGGTAAAGGAAAAGGGTAAGGGACTAGGGGTAAAACTAAAAATATTTAAATGTATCCCTTAAAAAATTTCAAGAAATAATAAAATCATTAATTTGGAAAGCTTTTAATCTGGCTAAGAATATTTATATGTAGTAAAACAGTATAACTTTCGTAAAAAATAAGTATGGTGTGAACACAGTTCTTACTAAGAACTTCTTAGCATTCATGGTTTCTTGGCTCCTCATGGGGTTGACACATGTAGAATGAGGTGGTCAAAGCAGTCCTGAGACTTGAAATAAAGATAAAGGCTTAAGGGATCTTATTAAAGTGAGCATTAGCACTCGCTACCACTATTCGAACATGGAATATAGTATTCATATACTATTCTGTCAAATGCAATGTAAATTGTTATCATTTTTTCAATCGGAGTTTGAATCTTAAGCTACTGCTTCCAATGAAACTTATTCGTTATTCTCTATTTCTTCTGCTTGAACTTTATAAAATTTGTAATTTTTTCTGAAATCAATATAGCGAGCGATCAGTCATAGCGTAGGGACATAAGGGCTGTAAACAAGACAGGTTCTGGATTCGATTCTCACTCAAGAAAGTCAATATTTTCTTTTTCTTCAGCTTAGCAATGAGGCAAAGTGCATCGTTGAGTTCCGCCACTCAACATCCAATGGCTCCAGAATTTGGCGGAATGTGGTAAGCAGTAATAGTGAAGCATCTTAATAAAAATGAAGTTTCTTAACAGTAAGCTCCCAGGTTCCCTTTGCCTACTCTGCTACATGCGGGATACAAGCTAAAGCTAAAAAGGAATATTGTAGTATAAAATAGATAACAGGCATCGAAGCATCTAATCTATAAAGACTTCGCAACGTTCAGAGGACGGATACATGCATAATACACGGCCAATTTGCATCGCCAATAAGCCGTACGAGTAACGGCTAAGTATACATTCACTTACTTGATTAAATATCAAAGCTATGGTAACGATATAAATTTGTAACTACTAACATACTTCTCGCAGACTTACTGGTTATTAATGGTAAATATTTAGACCCCAGTTTCATATTGCATATATTAATACGAAACGGAGGCCCAAAGATATTCGCAATAAATTTCTTGTTACCTTTACCATACACCGCTGACGTCGAGTCGACTGCAACGCCAGAGGAGCTAGTTACAGGCGCGTTACCGGCCGTTCTAGTGGAGATAGGCGCGTCTTTTGGAGGTATCCACATGGGCCTGGAAACACTGCTGCAGGTGGGGAACGTACAGTAATAAAAATCAAAATAAAATTTCAGTTTTATACTTTTTTAGCTATATCTGAAGTAATGAGACCAACTTAGTAAGATACTACTAAGGAGCTCGCTCTTCCATAATACTTTATACAGTAATAAAGTACATGTATCCAGGTGGCGTGAATTTTATTTTAGTTTGTGACATAATGTATGGTTAGAAAATTCAGCAATAAGTAATAAGCTATCAAAAGGATAGTAAGCATGAGTAAACTACGACAACCCAACGACTTCCATACACACAGAATCTATCATAGCGGTGTCATAGACAATTCTTGTTTATTTCTGTTCGATCACGCGGGCGAAGTCGCAGGTAAACGTCAGTCTATATATTCTATTATGAAAAAGATCTACATATTCTATTATACATTATACAGGGTGGAATTGAACGCACCACTTTAAATGAAACCACAGTTTTAACTACTCTATAAAAGCCTAATATAATTCAGAAAAAAAATAATTCCCAAAAATGAAAAAGTTATTTTTTCAAACAAAATAAATAATAAAATAATCATTTAAAAAAAAACACCATTTGTAAAGTGTAATATTATCACTCACACACTTACCTGTCAAAGCGGCAACGTCGCACACGCTTCATTCAAGTATTTTTGTAGTAGTATGTGTATGTGTGCGTGAAACGAAATACAGGTATGGAAAAAAATCGTGAAATGAAAAAAAAATCCTATATCCAAACTGTTGAGGCATCTTGATAAATTTTGTTAGCTCCGGGTTTGAAATATTTTACCCTATATGCAGTTTCAGTAAAAGAAACGCTGCCTCTTCCACCCTGTATAATCTTTTCAGTATTCGAATCTACGTCCTTTTAATACATATTTATGAAGGAACTTTGAGATCGAACAGCGATATTATAAGTTTAGTTCAGTAATTATACAGAATTCTAACGAACTCTTTGATGTAAAACTGTTCATCTGTTTGTTTGGGATTTCATATATTATGTGCAGAGTTTGACCATACATTATTCTGTGGTAAATTTAAATTTATTATTTACCTAAGGTTACTGTAATATAAGAAGCGCTTTTACAGCTTAATGCTATATCAGCAGGGGCAGCACGTGAACCTATTGTACAGACATTCTCTTCACATTAAGATACTTCTCTCCTTTCTCTCCTCTCTTTCCGTCAAATTCTCAAAGCATTGTGTGTTGAGTGGCGGAATCAACCTCTAAGTGGTAATCGAATCCACAGCTGTCACGCTTACAGTCCAACCTTGTGCCCCTGGCTAAGACGGCCTCAATGAGGAAATGATAGGTGCACAAATCTATATTTTATAATATGAGGGAAAAGAAAACCTAGTATTTAATCATTCACCATTCCTACCCAGATATAAAATTTGTAACCCCACGCACTACGTACTGTCTTATGAGATTAAGAAAATTAAAATAATTAATTCCCTCGAGAGATATTTAAACTGACGACCATCGTGTTTACAATTAAAGCACTGTCCTAAGACGACCTTATTCTTGTATTAAATTTCATTATTAATTTTTGAACTAAGAATATCACGACCGCCGCCTTTCTGAGAACAAGATGACATGACAATATTAGTGTCTAAGGTCTTTCTTGAAAAATGTCCAGTAACTGTCACCCCCGAGCTGTTTCTTACCATAATTGACTTTTAATTATTAAAAATTACTTTTTGTACCTATTTTATTTTTATGAGTGTCTAGTGTAATAACAGAGAAGGTTACGAATTCGAGTTCCAGTTCAATGGATATTGTATTTACATAAAATGTACTATACGTTTTAGAAGTAAACATAGGTTAAATTTTTCATGAGGCCAGTCGTGGCCTGGGTGCACAAGTGTATCTCTGACTCAAGGAAATAAAATATTTATTTAAATTTATATTTTCATTTCTTTGCTCTGGTGTCGAGGCATAGCGCGGCATTAAGTTCCGCCATTGAACAGAGAATGCCTTCAAAATTCAGCGGATAATGGAAACCCTACCCTGCTGTGTGCGGGATACACCAGGAAGCTGAAGCTATTTAATTGATACCTATATATGTGGTTAATGCAAAAAAATTTAATTGACGGCCATTTTTTTTCAAACATGAGGTTAATGCTGTTAGCCAATGATATTTTTTATGTAATTTCATTGTCGTCGGAACTGAAGTCGTAATAAAATTACAGCTTAACCGATCATTGAGAAGAGATAGATAGATAGATAAAACTATTTATTGCACACTTAATAGTATAAATTACATTAATTATAAGGACATAAAATGCACAAAGGCGGAGAAGAAGGAGAGAATTCGAAGAGATGCGAATTGAGATTATAACCGCACATTACGTCACAAACTTAAATATCATCCACACCACCTGGATACGTGGTACTCTACTACTGTGCGGTTTCGTAGAAATTTCCTTCCACGCGCCACCGAACTGTGGAATGGCCTACCCGCGGCAGTGTTTCCAGGTCGATACGATATGGGTACCTTCAAAAAGCGCGTTTACCTCCACCTTAAAGGCCGGCAACGCACCTGTGGCTCCCCTGGTGTTGCACGGGGTCGTGGGCGGCGGTGATCACTTACCTTCAAGTGACCCGAACGCTCGTTTGCCTTGTCCTTATACCATAAAAAAAATTACATACACACATACTAAATGAATATATGTATATTGACGCAGTGTCACAACGTCTGACTGGCAAACACGATGGTTATTGGTTAGGTTTCAACTTAAGCAGATTTTCACTTGTTCTGCGAAAAAGATAAAACGCTGCGTTAAACTTCACGCTAGACTGCGCAGTCTTGAAAATTAGACGAAAACTGGAGAGCCAAATGAGGAAGAAAATTCTTAACACCAGGATTCTGCGAAATCCCGCATGTAGTACTTAGTGTAGATAGAGGATAGAGTAGATAGAGGATACTTTTGATATGCGGGATACAGCGTGATACTAAAATAAGTATAGTCTATATGGTGAAAACATTCCGTTGTATCACCGCCAGTCAAATAGAAAAGCTTAAAATATTATACAGATTACTATTAGTTAACCGCTAATTGACGTCTCTAAGTGTAACCATCGGACAGTTAGAGTCAGCAAAACAAGAATTTATACAAATATATGCGGTCCATCCTAATGAGCAGGGAAAACGTCAAATAAATTAAATGATGCTTAATTTGACAGATTACCACCCACCAGTCGTGCCGTCGCTGCAAGTCGATTTAATTCTGCTTTGGTACATTATTTTGGAGGTGTTAACGTAATTAATTTTGTTTTGAATGATACAATAGAATAGAGGCCAGTCAAAAAACGAGTGAGCTCAATTCCCACTCGAGGAAATTAAATATATAACTTTAAGGAAACAAAATATAACATTTTTAGAAAAAAAATCATTTTAAAATTTACATATGATTAAATCTTTTAAATATTTTATATACAATTTTTATCTTAACCAACCATAAAGAAATCGATTGTAGTAGTAGTGATCGTGTTACCCCGTAGCACCGCTCCCGCGGGAGCTACGTACGTCTACGCTGGCAATTTACGTGCTACGAAATAACATTTGCTGAGTTTCCTGAATTCTACTTCGTGTTTCAGGATTGCGATTTTATTCTGTTACTGTATCAAAGGAATCAGTTTATATGTTTGGTATGCAATGTTTATTTACTTTTATTTTGTAGTGTCACGCTGTAGCTCGTGTTAAGACACTCCGCTTCCCAGTCTAAGCCCATCACTCAATGTGTAATGCTTACTTGGCTGGCAAACGAAATACGGACTGTCTTGATACTGAGTCTCTCTGTCTACTCTGTTATGCATATTATATGGTATAATGTGTGAAGTTACAAAATTTTAATAAAATGCGTTATTATTAAAATATTTATAAAAAAAATAACAAAAGAGTAGTAAGAATTGTATAAGTATATATAACAATAAAATTTATACCATATTTATAGAATAAATATTTTTCTTAATATTAAAGTAAATAAAGCTTTCTTCGAACATATGGTTAGATATATTTTTTCATCACTAAAAAGTGGAAGTTTCAATATAAGAAAATAATGAGTTTCAAATTACATTTGAGGTTTTTCTATTTGTAAATAATTTAATTTTTATTTCACTTGTTTGTTATCCGATTAGTAATAAGTGAAAGTTGTTAGGCCATCCGACTGTAATCGTGATGACTGCGGGTTCGATATCCATTCTCAGGGATCATTGTATTGTATATAGTTATATATTTTTATTTCTCGCTATGCTAGACCATGTTATGATTACTCTTTGTTACTAAGCAATGCCTTCATAATTTGCCAGAAAATTGGGAATAAAAGTATCTTCATGGGAACGGAGTGTTTTAACACTAGGTTCCCAGGTTCACTTTGCCTACCCTGTTAAGTGAGGTACACATGGGGGAATGAATTATTGTAACTTTTTGCTCTGGTGATAAAACAAAGACTAGCGTAGAGTTCCGCTACCCAACATGATGAAAGTTGGTTGGAAAATGAGAACTTAAAGGAGAGAAAAGAGCGAAGAGATTCACAAATAACAGAAAAATTTAAGGACAAACGTGAAAAAAAATTGTAAGAAGCTAGTGTTTTTTACGAAGCAGTTTGTTAGAAATAAGCCTATTATATTATAAATATATAGTCAATACGCCGACATAATATCTGGGTGCCGACTTTAAGAAGCACCACATTACAGATTTTCCCGAGTCTTGAAATTTCCGGTACTCTTAAATAGCGACGTATAACTCGTGTCATTGGATACAGTAGAGATAGAATAAATATTTGGTTATCCTTTGCAAGAAAAATCTGTTTTCCAAACTATAAGTAAAGATCCTTTTACAGAAACCGACAGAACAAGTCGAAGTCCGTCCCCAAGTTTGCGTTCAACTTAAACATTGAACTTCTGGACTATTGTTATTGAAATTTCATTATCTACAAGAATCTTGAGATGGTCTTGAGATCTTGTTAGTTTAGTGCGGATTTGATTTTTAGTTGGGGTTTTTCTTTTTTGTTTTTCTTTTTTGGTTTCATGCTGAAAAATAAAAATATTAAATATTTCATTTGCTCGTTTGGGAATCGAACTCGCAATGTGTTTGTTGCGTTTACAGTCCCACGCTTATGTCTCTGCTCCACAACGAGTTATTGATTACTTAAAATATTTATTTTATACTATGAATTTGTAATAAATATTATACCAAGGCTTTATAAGTTTCATAAAGAAACTATAAATTCGGCTTTAGCTGAAAGTCATAAAATGTTTATTCAGCATTACCTACCTGTAAATAGGTCATGTTTTATATTTAAAACAAGGCGGAAAATTTATTTATTCTTCATTTTGTAGTACTTTCTTGTTAGGTACTACTTAGATAATAAAATAAAATAAAATATATAAGATATTGTAAAAATATATATGTTTTGATTCACTTAACACTGCATCCCGTATATACTCTTAGCTCGTTGGTCTGGTTTTCTAGACATTAGGCTTTTAGCGTCGGAACTCAGCACTGCGCTGTGACTCGTCTCCATGGCTTTATTTATAAAATTGTAAGGAAAAATATACAAATATAACTTGTTTAGTCCAACAATACTAAAAAATAATTACAATAGTGTTTTTTTCTTTGGGGAAATCAAGAATATCTTAGGACGAACCAAGTACTATTAAAATAAGAAAGAAATTACATTTTCGATTTTTTTTACCTTTTACTCTTAAGTGAGCAATGTGAACAGTAGTAAAGATTTAAATAAACTTATTTTATTATGACGGTTTGCACTTTGCAACCAAATATTTTCTTTTATTTATTTTTCTACTTTAATGGCAAAGTAGTTAGAGAAAACCTGGGAATTTAGTGTTAATACACTTCGTTTCTTTTAAGATACTTAAGTTCCCCACTCTACGCCAAATTCAGGAGGCATTGCAAGTTGATTGGCGAAACTCAACGCCGCAAATACACACTCCCATAGTGTATAATATATCATACATATGGCGAAGCTGTAGATAAAAGACAAATTTAATATACAATAGTTAAGTAAAATAGTTTGATGGAAGTCTTTCAAATGCACTTTGAACTTTGCAGTTTCATAATATCGCTGTTTACATTGTATTTGCTCTGGCT
>DWGR01003666.1:0-11904 GCA_018247715.1 Heliconius burneyi | reverse complement strand
TGTCTTGCTGTCAATCAGTTCTCGCAGAGACAGGAGCAATCGTCTAAGCCGTCAACTTCGAAACAAAGAAATTAAAGTCTTTTTATATATTTTATGATAAAATCTTTTATTTTTATTAGAAAAAAAAACGTGTGAAAAATGTGTGTTGGTATGGTTTAGTTTTTAGTTGAAGAGAAACATAATTAAAAAAAGTGTTTGCACTATTGAAGTTTACTTACGTCTGTTTCAGAAATTATGAAAGGCAACTTTTTTGGATTCACTTTTATGTTTTTATTAACTTTTTATATTATATTAATAATAATTTTAGTAAACTGATAATTTTAATTCGTAATATATTGTTCAGCTAAGTACAATCCTATAAATATAAACTTTAATAAGGATATTCGTCACATTTTATAAGATGTAGAATCCATTGAAAATATTTTTGTTAAAAGATGGGTACCAAATCTGTTCTGGATTAGAGGTAATGTGGTACAGGAAGCGAAAACGCTTACAGAACCTGAAAACCATTATTTTTCTCATTCTATGCCAGGTTATCAAATCTACATTCTGTATCATCATCAATATTATAGAGGCTGTCGAGGCGCAGCGGCACAAGGGTGTGACTGTAACGCGACGGTTGTGGGTTCGAACCCACAACCGTTACGTTTACAGTAAAAATAACTTGAGTTGATAATTGTGAACAGATTGCGGTCAATGCGTATGGCTTCAGAAGGGGACGTAAGGACAGGACAGGCTTAGTAATATGTAGTAAGGTCTAGGTAAGGCTATGTAGTAAGGTCGTTGTAGCCTTAGCTTGACACCGACTTCAAAATCATAAAATGTTTGTAAAATTATTTTGTTACTTTTTAATTCGTTGTTAGAAGTCGGTTTTTCTTATTGTTAAAAATTAATTTATTTTACGATTTTAAGTGATACGGGCTGTATTTGCCGATTGTTGGGTGTAATACATCGAAATAAAAAATCGTTTTTAAATAAGCTTAATTTTATCAAAAATTTCCAAGGGACGTAGCAAAAAAAAAAAATACTGGTGAGTTTTTTCCAAAAGTAACTTTAAAAACTACTGGTATGTGTGTAGAATAACACGGCACAGCTTAATGACAATATGTTAAAAAATGTACTCGAATTATGAAATGGTAAAAAAATTATTACGATGATATTGTTATTCCGAGAATTGATTACATTTAAAAAGATTTTTAAAATTAGATTGTTTTCTTTTTTGTTATTTTTATTTTTCGTGATGGCACGGACCACCCGGCCTATTTCTACGCCCATGTGTTACCGTCAGGGCATGTAACCGGTACTCATAAAGGTACTGCCGCTGCGCTTAGAGATTATTAAGGATGAGAGTTCAAAAACTACTAGGTTAGCCCTATAATAAATAGTAAAAAATATCATTTCTGTACTAACGCCACCGCAGCTACACATTAGGCGATTTTTAAATGCAAGTTAGGTTAAAAGCTTTTAAATTTAAAAATAACTAATCTAAACTAACCGAACCTGCACTTAAATATCTGTGTACTCCCGGTATCGTTTGTACGTAAATACCAAAATCACAATCTTAATTGTCATTCTTAATTTTTTAGTTTTCGAATATATTAAAAAAATATTCCCAATACAACATACTTTATATCGCGTAATATATAGTTTCATTTTTTAGATTGTCTCTGTAAAAGCTACCAATGTATCGATAGATTACAATATCACGTAAAAAAATGTAAACTAATGATATTTATAATCTTACGGTGACATATATATCTATAAAGTATTTGGTGTGGCCCTTACTAGGTTTTGTCCTCATACAGCATTCTTCTACAATCTCTAGAATCATATGTTCAGTCATTCACCTATGTGTATTAATTTTACTAAAGTCGCTTAAAATTAATATATTTTAGGTAGGCCTAAGATAAAATAAAATAACTTTTAAGAGAGTAATTTTTTTATTAAAAAATTGATACCAAAGCAAATGTATCGAACAGTTAAAATATACCAAAACGTTTTTAATATCAGAAGATTTTTGAGTTAAAATTTAGTTTCTCAGTTTATTTAAAAGTATGAATGGACGTATACAAAATGGAAGATCGCTTAACTAAAAACTTCCATTGTAGAATACAGAAAAAAAATGTTAAAAAAACTCTGTATATTTTAACTGCTCCCTGTGTTGACAACTTTAAATGCACATTTCACTAAGGTCTCTGATACAGACGACAATTAAAAAGCATATAAAAACATTTATTTTATAAGTGAATTAACAAACCAAAAGTAATAAATATTCATAACCAAATAATTTCAAATAATATTTTTCTTTCCAAATGTCAGAACAGTTGGACAGTCACTTCAAAGCGGGGATGTTATGGATGTAAAATTTTCGATCTGGATAAGAATAAATACTAAAAATACATTAGTGAGAAACTATTTTATGAAAAAATCTGTTATTGATAGTTTGTGATATTTGTTTTTATGTTTTTCTAGTAACAAAAGTTCTTCACACTTATCGCTAATTCTTAAGATATCTATTATATTTTATTTATGTTTACGGATGGTTTTTTGTTTTATACATTTAATAGCCTCGGTTGCGATTGAGGTCTCCATAAGGTCCCCGATTGAAATTACGTCCATAGCATATTTCGATATCGTTTAACGATACGTCGACAATAACTAAAAGAACCTAATCGATGGGTCGTGCTCGATGAACCGAACTACGTCGTCTACACATACAAAGGAACATCAGACAACTACGCTTTCCCAATATAAAAGAGTAATCTTAGTACATACCATAATAAATATCTATCAATATATATACTCTCGATCAACAAATATAATTTAATAATATAGGCAATAATATAATACGAATTTTTTAAATCTATTAACATTATCACAATACGAGTTGCGACGACATTATGCCGTCTAATGTAAAATTACGGGTCGTTTGTAACCACTCGACTATTTACAAACACGGTCGCACTCAGCGCGTCCACCGCTCACTATAAGTCCACCGAGTCGAGGTCCTGGCGGGGCGCGCGCGGCGAGGGGGGCGAAGGTGGTGAGGCGGAGGGCGTGGGGGGCGGCGAGGGGGCGCGCGCGTGGAACTTGCCGGGCAGCGAGGCGAGCGCGGAGAGCGCGGCGTCGGCGTGCGGGATGCGGCGCATGATCTTGCCGGAAGTGATGAGTCGGCCGAAGCCTTCCTGGTGCGCGAAGGCATACCCGGAGCGCACGGAGCGTCGCGCCCGGCGGGCGGAGGGCGTGCGCGGCGCGTCCACGCCGGCCGAGCGGCTGCGCCAGCGCGTTCGCGCGCGCAGGCGCTCCGCCAGTGTGGGACGCCGCCGCGACCACGCGAGCCGCCACGCCACCACCGGCACCATCAGGATTATCATCTATAGCAACCAGATAACTACATTTAACGACATGGACAAAAACATATGTACTTAAGGAGTGGTACATTTCTTCATAATAAATGAGAAGCTGGTCCAAAAGCTCTTATTTTGCAACTACTGACATTTTTTCCTTTCGTTAATATAATATTTTTTTTTAAAAATCACACAAACGCAATAGAAATATCAACTCACGGTTAGCACGGCGGTGAACCAAAACGTGGCCTGCGTTAGCGCGACCGTGAGCGAGCCCACGTAGGGGCCCCCTATCACGTAGTTGTAAAAATAGTCCAGCACGAAGTACGACACCAGCGAGCCCCAGATTGTGATATGGTTAAATACCGTCCAGTATGTCGTATCCAGTGCGATCTGAATATAAAAAAAACACATTTCAATTATATTATTCTATTGAATATTTATTAATTACGTGTTTATTCTGGCAATATTAGTCGTAAGATGATCATACCAATCTTTGACATTCTGATTCCTAACCCATAAAAACATATTTTTTCTATAAATACCCATACCTTCCTTTCAGTTTAAAAAGTGGCTCCATTAATATCATTGCCTAAAAACAGCAATCCTTCCTCCATGTCACGTATCCAGTAAATAATTTGACGGTGTTCTCCATGACTTTTGAGAACAGAGAGACTGATAGCAATATGCCTGTAGTTAGATGGATAAGGACCATTGCAAAGAAGAGATTCCATCTGGCCCGCACGACTTGTGGATGTCCAAAGAGGACAGAGCTCGACGAACAGTTTTTTGGCTGAAATTAATTAACCTAAGGCATTGATCTCTGGCACCACGAAATTGTCGGCATTCTTCGTCGGTCATCCAAAGTCGAGTTCGATTTTTTTCCTGTGCGTCATGATGGAAGCGAAGACTGGCTACAGTTACCAAGTCTCTAGTTTCCGTCTTTGAGAGCGCGCAAAACCAATGAGTTCCGAACTTTTAGCAGGCAGTGTATTCCGAAAATCGGATAGAACTCCGATTTGGAGCAGTATGCTCAGACCTTGTTCTGGCAATTTGTCATTTAAAGTACCCAGATGCTCGGTTATACTCCCTCTTTCAGTAAATATAAACATAAAGAATATTTACCTGTGTAGTATTGTCTATAATCAATATAGTGGCCACAACGCTCCCTAATAACATGTGATCGGACAATATCTTGCCATCTGGCGCCAAACCATCCTTGTAAGTACCTGGAAGTTGTTATATCGTTATTAAATATAATAAAAGTTAAATGAAGTATTTTTTTTAATACAGAGAATATTTTAAATTAATATACATTTTTAGCTTTGTCCTTTTTCACGCATAGCAAAGTAGGCAGAGGACACTACACTATTAGAGATAGACACTACACTATTTTCGTCATCTTAAAAATATTGTGATTTCAATAGCGGAACTTAGACACTATAAATGTATTTTAAATATACATCAAGTTTACTCTTCCTCCATGTCTCCCTGTGCTACGACTGAGATAGACTATCATTAATTGTACAATATACATTTTTCTTTTTTACAAATACAAGACCAAAACCTTTATCATCCACTTATATTGCGCGTATTATAAAAATCAACTCTTTATTTAAAGATTCACATGTTTACATAAAAGCATTATGTAATAGTATGTTAATCGTTAAATAAAGAATGGATTTTTTTCATATTCATAAAGATATAAGCCTAAGATATAAATGTAATAAATTAAATTAAAAATTTCATTAAATCCATATTGTCGTAACTCACTAATACATATTGAATCAACAATCATCTACAACTCACCCAAAATCAATATAAAAAAAAAACACTAACCATAAGGAATAAGAAACAGCACTAGCGATGTAAAACACCCGTGTAACGTAGATTTAATAAACTCCTTCTTATTAAAGAGCTGGCTCGTGTGTCCAGGAGCGTATAACTTTGGGAACTGTAACGACGTCGCGTCCGAGACGTCTTGTTCGAACACGCCCAGTGCCAATACAGGCAGAGACGTGTAGAATAGATTGTATACTGAGATGAACATCTCGTCGAATACCGTCTGTGGATAAAATAGAATAGTTAATATATAATATAGTTGGATAAATCCTGTGAAAAGTGGGTAGTTCTAGGTAAAAAACACCAATTCAATTAATCAATTGTCGGCAGATAACGGCGCTTATTGGAAGGGAACAAGTCTATAATTAAGAAACATATAGACTATATATGTTTTTAATTTTGGTTTTAAAAACTTCACCGGTCTTTATTTATTACATTATATATTAAATTTTACAATTATTAAATTGATAAATTTGTCTGAGAAACATTATTATTTTACTTTTCATTGAAGATATACACGAAAAGAAAAACACATTTATTTCGTTATTTCAAATATTTTCTCGAAATTGTATTTTGGTGAAGTACTCGTATTAGCTTCAACCATGCATAAGTTATGCATGGTTTCAATTGTTAGTGAGTATATCAATAGAATATCATAAGCTTTTAATTTTTAAAATTATAAATAAAGTTAAGTTTGTGGAAATAGTTAATTAATTTAATATAAATATTTTACTTTACTTACTTGCGCACTAAAACCACAGAAGAACGCAAACCAGAAGTGGCACACGGTGAACGCGAAGTTTTTGTAGAAGAAGTATCTGAGGAACTTGCACATTCTGTAGTAGGACCATCGGCCGTGGACCAGCAGCAGCCGTTGCAGAAAGCGGAACTGCGCTATGGAGTAGTCTGACGCGAGTACCGCTTGCATGCCTTCCTGGCCTGATATGCCTACTCCTATATGTGCCGCTAAAAGTAATAACAATATATATACAATAAAATGGTAACTGATCTTTGTATGTACATGAGAGATAATTGAGGAAACCTATTATTAGGGAGATTAAAGGGGCTTGTAATTTATATATAAGCTTGGCCTGTAATGCATATATGCGCTGCTTTATAAGGAAATTATTAGTTGTAATTGAGTAGTGATTAAATGTTAAAATTATGTTAAAACGGCAAATCATAGTTTGTTACATATTTATCAAAATGTAAAAATTGCTATTGCGGGACAACACATTGTATGCACTTACAACAGAGTTAGGTAACCCTCTATATTAAAGAACCAAGTGTAAGTACTCCGTTATCACTAGTTCATCCGAGTAGGAATCGAACCCACAACTGTTGCCTTTATATATAACATTGTAACAAAAAATACCTTTGATCATAGAAACATCGTTGGCACCATCACCAATCGCGAGCGTGACGGCTTTCCTGCTTTTCTTTATGAGTTCAACCACCATTGCCTTCTGCAATGGTGTTACTCTACAGCATATCACTGACCGACATTGGAGGACCACGTCTAAAAATCTAAGGGGAAACACAATTTTCTTTAACATTGTTAAGTGTTATTCCACATTAATAAAAGGAAAATATTTTAAGAAAATGTATAAACAATAAATATATTTTTTAAATGAAACTATTATAAGCACATCTGTCACCTATATGGTTTTGAAATAAATATGTATAAAATAATAATTTATGAAAGGAGTTCAAAATGTATCGCACACACAAAATTATACGCGATGAATCCAAATAAAACATTATTTAAAATTATATGTGCAGGGGCCCATATTATGACTGCAAACGAGACTGGTTGTGGGTTTGATAACTACTCGAGGAAATGAAATATTTATTTAAATTTATAATTCCATTTCTACGCTCTGGTGTCAAGGCAAAGCGAATAATAAAATTAATATATACTGACTTCTCTTCCAATTTAGGATGTAGACAGTGCACCAATGAGTGTCCGTTGACGACGATGGCGAACCCGTTGGAGTCGTCGTTGGCGTGCTCGTGCTCCGCGTACGGGCCGCCCCCTGACACGTACTCGTTGCTGTAATACACTTATTAGGTAACTAATGTCTTATATATTAAAGATTATATATAATATGCAAATTACTTGAATTGTAATAAAGTTGACTTAAAGTGGTGAGTGACAGGCGGAATGGAAACAGCGTTAAGTTCATCAGCATTATATAACGCTGTAGGTAGGATCAAATAAATATTAACTATCAACCTCTTTAAATATCTTTGTAATTTGAAATAAAAAAAATAAATAAAAGCAAATATATATTAAGTCGAAGTCGAAAAAAATTTCACACACACACACATAAATGCAAATTAGCAGTAGCGAGCTCACAAAAGGTAAAATGGTAAACTTTTCCAAAACTGTGAAAACCAATAATTATTAATAAAAAAACGTATTTGAAAATGATGACCATTTGTGAGCGCAACATCAAATAACTACTCTACTACAAGTATTAATTGTTTGTGTTTTTGAAGAGTCAAGTGTGATCGGTGTATTTTTGATGGGTTAGTTACTGATGATATAATATAGAAAATTTAAAGAACATGAGAGAGTTAAGATTGTGTGTAACGATGTCAAATTTTTTATGTATAACAAATAATTCCTGATAATTATACCCCAATTGAAAAATTAAAATTTATATCAAAAACTATTTTAAAAGAGCCCAAGTCATACGCGAGTTTATATATTAAGATTAATACGGTGTGTATTATAATTTTAAAAGACTGACACACTAAATATACTCACTCACCTTTACTATTATTTTAATATAATAATTAAAATTTTAACAATTCAAACATAAGAATCGAATGTACAGCAGTCACAAACCAGAGCCACGTAAACTCAGTGGGTCACAGTAGTGCATCAATAAATAGACATTTTCTGCAAAAATCAAAACATTTGATAACACTAGCCACAACACAATCAACACTGTACAAGGCAAGGAGGTAAATAGAAAAAGAAATAGTACCGTGTTTCTAAATGTCAAAATTATAAGAAAAAATCTATATTGTTAATCTCTCAAAAATATTTAGCTCTCTCTAAGCTCTCATCTCTTGGAAATCTTTCAAAAGTTCTAGACAATAAATACATCAATATATATATTCATCATGTTCTTATACGATGGGACGCGGGTTTGAGTTTTTTTTTCTTTATATGTTTCTAAATATTTTAGTTTCTTTAGTACGTAACACTAAAAAAGTCAAAGACAAAAAAATGTTTTATTTTTAAAATAGTGTATTACTATTAAATTTTGACTCTAGAGAGAACTCTACAGATTCAACCAGCCGAAACCATCATTGACATTTAGAACAAGCGGCACGGTCCAGGGTAGAGCGGGATAGTGCCAGGCGTGAGCGGGTACAGTGTGCGGTACTGCGTAGTGTCGGTCTCTACCTGGTTACGGTATGTTCCCACCTAAATGTGACGACGGAGACGGCGGGCGCGTTGAGTTTGACGTTGGCGGCGCGCGCGGGCGAAGGCCGGCCGGGGAGCCCCGACACGGAGCCCCCGTTCGCGGTCTCTGTGCTTCTTGAGTTTTTTGCGTCTGATGTTGAACCTGGATTAAAATACATGTATGTTATGTAAACATATAAAGAAAATGTTTTCCTGTGATTTCAAAATAATCTTAATTTTATTGTCGGTTTGTGTATCTTTCCATTTATATGGGTTCCGGAAACAGCGGAATCGATGTTAATGGGTCTTTACTGAAAGATAGAGAGGGCGTGGAGCAAATAAAATTCATGCGCGATCTGAATTTACGAGGTGAAAATTGCGTTTGCCATGATAACGTACCTCCCCCGCCTACCTAATGGAATATGAGATTACAAAAAATGTTCTATTAAATTTCTTTCCCATTTGATACCGCAGTACTACATAGAACAGGCGTAACATCACTTGCTTGGCTTAAATCGATTTATACGATTTTTTGCGACCAACTTAAGCCCCTTGCACTGATAACTCTATCATACATTTAACTCTTAATATTTAATTTTTGTATTGTATTTATCAAAAGTGAAATATAAAGTTTAGTCCAGTCTATCAATCTCAAACTTGAGTGCGATTTATAAATGCGGATCTTAATGTAAATAAACTTATAAGACATACCATGCGGTAAAAAAGTGTTAACAACACGTATAGAGTCCCTGCACTTGGCCAACTGTCGTTCTACGTCGTCGTGAGCCACGCCGTCCACCACGAACACTTCCGCCATGTCATCTGTTAGTAGCTGACACGAGTAACCGATGTTTATTGCTGTTTCTGGATAAATGAAAATGTACATTAATATTTACACTTCCAATCAAATGTAAAACGCTCAAAAATTAATATAACATATTATACAGGA
Source organism: Heliconius burneyi (assembly GCA_018247715.1). Taxonomy (NCBI): domain Eukaryota; kingdom Metazoa; phylum Arthropoda; class Insecta; order Lepidoptera; family Nymphalidae; genus Heliconius; species Heliconius burneyi. Next base: position 2,345 of record DWGR01003666.1, on the reverse strand, counting down.
TAGAGGACCTCTGTACCTATTCATTTCACGCCCATAAATGTAAGCGGATTTTTAGTTGTTCGGCAATGTGTGATGTTTTGAAAAAAATCGGATTCTTAAAGAAAATTGAAAAAGTATCGGCTTGTAATCTTGGAAATAACATGCGCAAGTAAGGATCGAACCCACAATCATCGTTTCCAGTCTGACTGGCTCGCGACAAACGTGGTTATTTTTTATGGGCATTGTAGTACAATTGATTTATTGTGAAATAGAAGATTAAAAAAATCTGTCTTTGGTAATATTGTTCATTTTTATTTAAAACTAAAATATAAATACATTAAATAAATCATACATCATTGGCATTATACGTATAATTATTTACATTTACAAAAGCTTATTTTTATATGTTTTACCTTGTTTATCTCCCGTTAAGACCCATACTTTCATTCCAGCCATACTTAAGTTTGCTATCGTTTCTGGTACACCATCTTGTAATTTGTCTTCAATAGCCGTGACGCCTGTAGAGTTAACGTAGTGTCAATACAAAATTTATTATGAAGAAAGTTCTTCTCCGCAAGTATGTGTGATTTTTTATGATCATAAAACTAATATCAGTGTTTTTTTAATAAAACGAATATTCGTAGATAACCTAATTAAAATGTTTCTATATTGTGTCGTTGTGCAGTATTTGTAAGAGGAAGAAACAGTAGAAGTGGGAAATATATTAAATATAATTTTGCTCTGGAGTGGACATTAAATTTACAACTACTCAAACGCTGTTCTACAGTGCTGCAATGGTGCCAATTTTAAATTAGTTATATTTATTTTTTTAACTTCACGCTGTATCCCGCACATAGCAGGGTAGACAGAGGGAACCTAGTGTTAAGACACTCCGTTCCCCACCCTCTGCCGAGTTCTGGAGGCATTACGTGTTGAGTGGCAGAACTCAACGCCACGCTTTTGCTTCGACACCCGAGCGAAGAAATGGAAATATAAACGTAAATAAATATTTCACTTCTTCGAGTGGGGTTCGAACCCACAACCAGTCGATTTTGCAGCGCACGAAGTCACACCCTTGTGCCACTACCCACGACGGTCTAGTTTTATTTGTCAATGAAAACTGAAATCAGCAATTGTCTGCTAAGGCAGCCTCTGTTATATTTCATATTCGTCAAATGTTCCAAATTTGTAATTTTTATATATCAATAAGAAATACCCTAATTATAGTCACCCTAGTCTAACCTAGATCCTTCCCAGCTCTAATAGCTATACAACAAAAAATATCATAAATATTCATCCAGTATTGCCAAAGATGCGCATATAATATATTTTTTTTAATATTTATATTATATTATAGTTTTATATTCAATTCAAATAATTTTATTCAAAATAAGAAGTTACGTGCTTCATTTTTTGAACGTCAAATAATCTACCACCAGTTCACTAAAGTTAATGCCTCAAACCTGAGAAGAACCGACACAAGAAACTCAGCGGAAAATGGTATTTTTACACCTCTTATTACTTGTGGTAACTCAGGACTTTTCCGCAAATAAATTCAATGTGCAGATACGATAACTTTTAACGGTTTTATTATATTATAGTTATATGAAAGAAAATAATGAAAATTGGCTATTAATCTTCAAAGAACATAATTTGATATGTGACAACTATAGTATTGCGTACTGACCCAAGAGTATGAGGTCGGTCTCGATCTCCTCGTAGATGGCGTCGAGGCGCTCGTCGCGGTCGCGCAGCGCGAGCGCGGCGGCCTGGTGCTTGCGCTTCCACTCCGCGAAGCCGCGCTCCTCGAGCGGCCGCCACGCCAGCGCCAACGTCCGTAAACCTTCCCCGGCGAATTTCTAATAGACAATTTTCTAATAAGCAATATATTCTACACATAGAGACTGGACTAGAAAATATGTGGTACTCCATATCCTATATCTTGCCCTAATTTTGGAAACAATCAATGCTGATTTGCAGAAGTCAACGCTCCGCTTTGTCTTTGCCAGAGCGAGGAAATGAAAATATATATATTTTTTATTTTATTTATTTATAGCATAGTATGTACATCAAAATAATTTTTCTTCGCAGTCTTTGGCCCGATTTGGCTTGTATGACCACTGCACATTCTTCATTCAATATACTAAATATTAAGTTAAAGAAAACATAAAAGCATACAAATTACAAACAATTTTAATATAAAAAAGAAAATAAAATTACAACAAATGTGATTGTGAGGTAGATTGATAAAAGACGCGTATAATTACGTTGTAAGGCGTTGTAACTACGCCCACGCCTATCTTTAAGAGTTTTCGGTGTTTCATTAATCAATATTGGGATTATATAATATACTGTCTTTTTACCAT
>DWGR01003665.1:0-11904 GCA_018247715.1 Heliconius burneyi | reverse complement strand
CATCATTGTATCTTAAATTTGAAATAATTAAGCTAGCAACATTTTAGCCAACATTGCATGGACGATTTTGATAGATTCGAGATTGTCAGTTTAAGCATTTCTTTTTGACATAATTCGCTGTTTTTTCATCCTTGTGTTATCATTTTAATAAATATAAGTTGTAAAAAGTTATGTATAGGGAGGAAAAATATATAAAATGGCTTTGAAAAAGGTGAAAGGTAACTTCGAAAGAATGTTCGATAAAAATCTCACAGACTTAGTTCGTGGGATCAGAAATAACAAAGATAATGAGGTATATATGTGTTTAATAGTGATAATTTAAGTCTTAAAATCTATGGAGTACTAAGAATACTTAAAAACAGTATACATTTTAGGCAAAATATATAGCGCAATGTATGGAAGAAATAAAATTGGAATTGCGACAAGACAATAATGGAGTGAAAGCTAATGCAGTCGCAAAACTAACATATGTAAGTGCCTACTACAAAACTTTTTAATTAATGCCTATATTGTATTAAGAATGTTATAAATAAATTTCATATCTATTGATTTTTTTTTACAACTAATCATGCAATAAACTATATATTTAGCTAGTTTATTATGTGGTATATGATATATATAATGTTTAACGTGATTTATTGTTATTCACAGCTACAAATGTTAGGATATGATATTTCTTGGGCTATTTTTAATATCATAGAAGTAATGAGTTCAAATAAATTTACTTTTAAACGCATTGGATACTTAGCAGCTAGTCAATCATTTCATGCTGATTCTGAACTTTTGATGCTTACCACAAACATGATAAGAAAAGATCTGAATGCTCAAAACCAATATGAAGCTGGATTAGCCCTAAGTGGTTTGAGTTGCTTTATTTCACATGACCTAGCAAGAGACTTAGCTAATGATATCATGACATTGGTGAGTAATATTTATATATATTTTACTTACTATACTAAATAAATTATGTAAATACATAATTTAATAAAATACTTTTAGATGAGCTCAACTAAACCCTACCTCAGAATGAAAGCTGTTTTAATGATGTATAAAGTATTTTTACGATACCCAGAAGCCCTAAGGCCAGCATTTCCTAAATTAAAAGAAAAATTAGAAGATCCAGATCCTGGTAACTTTCTTCATTTCACTGTAAAACATATTAAATGCTTATCGTTTAACCATTTGTATTCATAACAAAAAAATATTATTATGTTTATGAACAGGAGTGCAGTCAGCAGCCGTTAATGTTGTGTGTGAACTGGCAAGAAAAAATCCTAAGAATTATCTGTCCTTAGCTCCTGTATTTTTTAAATTAATGACAACGTCTACTAACAATTGGATGCTAATAAAAATCATCAAACTGGTAAAATAAAAATATATTTTCTTTTTTTTTATTAATATATATATATACATGTTTTTTAAATATTAAGAATCTGTTGTCTACCTTCGTATTTATGATATTTTTGTTCTGTTGTTTTTAAATTTACAAACTGATCACAACTAAGTTCACCATGTGGATAGTTCACATAAAATTCTATCTAATAAGTATTCATTCTCCACAGTTTGGTTTAATGACTCAGTATGAACCAGAAATTGGGAGAAAAATTACTCAAAGCCTCATAGATTTAATTTGCAGGTACCCGAGTATTGTTATAAAAATAGCAGCTAGTTTCATCCACACCCACTTGAATTGTTCCACATTTACAGAGAGGCTTCCTCATATGTTGTTGCTGCAGATCTGACATAATATGCAAAACTAGCAGTTTGATGTGTACAGCTTCCAAAGTCATGACATCAACTGATAGGCATTCACTGTTTTTACCATTCACTCAATTACACTAAGATAAAAAATAAAACATAAATGTTTTAAAGTTTAACTATAAAACAAAAATCTATTGAATATTCTGCTGGAATCCACCACTTCACACTGAGTTTACACAGAATTGGCATGCTACACATTTTATATTATGTTTGCTGCTGCTGATCAGAATTGTGAAATCAAAATTTAGGAATCAAATTAAACCATTAAAATCTGGACAAGTTCAATTGAAAAGGTCTGAATTCATAGTCTCATCCTCGCATAAGCTAGTTTTATGTAGTTTCATTGTATTTGTTCCAGTTTGGTGCCTTAACCCCATTAGAGCCCCGACTTGGCAAGAAACTGATAGAACCATTAACTAATTTAATACATAGGTGAGTCAGTCAAAGCGGCATATGTACTACTTGTATATTAGAGTACTATTTTTTGGTCTCTATGGGGTAAAGGGAAAGTAATGCTGACAACATGAGTACAATAAAACACTAAAAGTAATAAAAAGTATCTATAGAATGCTTGAACTGCTTCTTATAAAAAATATTCCAAATGCTTCATTTAGGTTAGGTTAATACATGGATCAATAAGTCCCGAGACTAACCCAGAGATGGCGCTCGTAAACCAGTAACCACGTCTTTCTAGAGTACTAACCTTTGCTTGAAATGTGTCAAAATTTTAAGTCGATCGGACCAGAAACACTTGAGTTATCGAGGTTAGAGTAAAGTCGTTTTGTATTTTGTTTAAAAAATGAAAAAACCGAGTATTGTGTTCTGATAAAACATTGTTTTTTAATGGGTAAAAACACCGTGCAAGCGAAACAATGGATTGAAAAATGTTACCCGGACTCTTGTCCATCAAAAGAAACGATTTGTCGGTGGTTTGCCGAGTTTAAACGTGATCGTACCGACACAAATGACGCGGAACGCTCGGGTAGACCTGTGGAAGCTGTTACACCGAAAAATGTGAGTGAAGTGACAAAAATTATAATGAAAGATCGTAAAGTGAAGCTCCGTGAGATTGCTGAGATGACACAGATATAATATGGAAGTGTATTTACTATCCTTCATGAAAAATTGAGCATGAAAAAGGTTTTTTCCAAGTGGGTGCCGCAATTGCTTTCGATGGAACAAAAACAGCAACAAGTCGATGATTCAGAAAGCTGTTTATCGCTATTTTCTCGCAACAAAAAAGATTTCTTGCGTCGTTACGTGACCATGGACGAAACTTGGATACATCACGACACTCCAGATTCAAAGCGACAGTCATCTGAGTGGCGCACAGCTGGCTAAAGCCGTCCGAAACGTCCGAAAACGCAGCAGTCAGCTGATAGTCATGGCGTCAGTTTTTTGGGATACGGATGGCGTGATTTTCATTGATTACCTCGAAAAAGGTAAATCGATCAACAGTGATTATTATATTGACTTACTGGTGCGTTTGAAGGAAATCGCAAAAAAAAACGACCGCACATGCAGAAAAAAAAATCCTTCATTTCACCAAGACAATTGCACCCTGCCACAAGTTAATGAAAACAATGGCAAAATTGAACGAATTGGGTTTTGATCTGCTTCCCCACCCCCCATACTCGCCAGATTTAGCCCCCAGTGACTACTGGCTCTTTGCTGATCTTAAAAAAATGCTCCAGGGAAAAAGATTTGGCTCAAATGAGGAGGTCATCGCTGAAACTGAAACTTATTTTGAAGCGAAAGATATATTTTTTTTATAAACATGGTATTGAAAAATTGGAAAAGCGTTGGAACCATTGTATCACCCTAAAAGGTGATTATGTTGATGAATAAAAAAAATTTTGCAAAAAAAAAATAATTTTTTGTTTTCATTGTTAGTCTCGGGAGTTATTGATCCATGTGTTATAGTACTAGGTAGGTGTGAATAGGCTTGTTTGCAGACAGAAAGAAGTCATCATCGCTTCGTCAACTATCAAAAAGCTTCAAAATTAGCCAATCAAAAAATCCTTTCCAGAATTTCATAGGAATTTTTAGGCTAAAGGCTCACGCTTGTTAAACCCATTTATATTATACGCACATTTTATTACAATTCAAGCTAAATAATTGTTATGTCACATTGAAGTTATTTTAATTGCACAAGTTTGTATAATGACTTTGATTCATGACAACTTCATGAAGATTCAAGACCAAGTTGAAAATAGATTGAAATGAATTAATAATATGAATATGGATAAAATGTTTGGAATGCTCCAAAGAAATATAATATAAAGAGTATATAGTAAGAGCAAAACATGGTTTTGTCAGTCATATCACTCTTTATATATGTTTTATTAACATTAAAAATAATACTGTTATATTGATAAAATAGCAACCCAATTAGAATATCTACTTTATTCATTCTGTACCTATTGGGTGGTCTGTTATTAAATTACTAGGCTCTTTGTGGCTTACAATATGTTTCACCAAATGGTAAACAGAAAATTGTAATATTAAAATGATATATAAATCTATGGCTTAATATGTATATTTATTTTAGTAACCTATATATCTATTTATTCATTTGCTTCTTTATGGGTATGTAGCACTACAGCAATGTCACTGTTGTACGAATGCATCAACACGGTGATAGCAGTGCTTATAAGCATCAGCAGCGGCATGCCGGGACACGCCGCCTCCGTACAACTGTGCGTACAGAAGCTTAGGATACTCATTGAAGACAGTGACCAAAATTGTAAGTTGTGCTGTTTATTGTTGAATATGTGTGTGCATCTGTATTGTTTTTTTTATAGTACAAACGAAACTCAGTTTTGAGACATTACTTCCCACTTTTCACTCAATTTTCTAGACATTGCGTGTTGAATGGACGAATTCAACGCTGGTCTTTATCTTGTCATCAGAGCGAGGAAATGAAAATATGTGTGGGTTGAGTCGGAACCAAGCCCACAGGATCCCGTGGCCCTGCGTCACAGCTGGCCCCAATATCTGTAATGTTTTAAAGATTTTTTTATTTACAATTATAAATATTGTCTTTCTCCATCGGGTATCTCTTATGGGTCTATCTAGAGATAATTTTTAGGGACAGCCTCAACTTTTGTTTTGAAATGATCTTTATGTGTAAAGTTTTTAAAATTTTTCAGCCTTTATTTCTTGTTGTTAAAAATTCGGTTGGGCACCAGAGTATTCAAGAGTGGATTTAGACCACCCGACCCCTCTCTACTCTAACGAATAACAACATGAAATTTTAGAAATGATAAGCTTTTTCATCTAAATAATTTGGTTATCAAAAAATTTACAGGACTTTCGATATTATATAAAACTTTCTTTATGATTAACAGTAAAATATTTGGGTTTGCTGGCAATGTCTCGAATACTTAAATCTCACCCGAAGTCAGTTCAAGCTCACAAGGACCTAGTTTTAGCATGTTTGGACGACAAAGACGAATCAATTAGACTGAGGGCTCTTGGGCTGCTATATGGAATGGTATGTAACAAGTAAAATGTTTAATGATAAGCATTGTGTCTGCCGATTGCAAATCTCGTATGTCAGTTATTGATCTGAATAGACAAGGTACTGTATAATATGCTTGTTTAAAAAACGTATAAAATTTGGGCCATTCAAAATTTTTATACATTAACAAAGTATTTTTCTTCGTAATTATGGTATTCCACACTTATAAAAATGTGAAAAGTTTATAACGTGTCGAATCGAGTTGGGTTCTAATTATGTATTAATAGATAATTTTACTATTTAGTTAAGTAGAATTATACCATTAGGAGATATTAGAACTAGCAGTGATAATTACTTATAAATTCTATTTAGTATTGCCAGTCAGGAAAAAAAATCATGTATACATTGAACTAGGAAACTAGTTATCAGTAAATAATTGTTAAAAAATCGTATAAATAAGCCGTAGTAAAGAAGCTTACAAAAACGTATATATATATATATATATATATATATATATATATATATATATATATATATATATATATATATATATATATATATAAACAATTATTTTTTAGCTTTAGTGTGGAACAACACTTCAAAAATAAAAAAAATATTTCAAATTACAGGTATCCAAAAAGAATTTAATAGAAATAGTGAAGAAGTTGATGGTGCACATGGAACGCGCGGAGGGCACGTTGTACCGCGACGAGTTGCTAACGCGTATGATAGAGATATGCTCGCAGAATAACTATCAACACGTGGTACACTTCGAGTGGTACATCACGGTACTGGCCGAACTCACAGAGATGGAGACTAGTGCTAAGCATGGTAAAATGTAGTGTTATTCTTTTATAACGCATATAAGAAGGGTCACAGTCACTTGATTCATTCTCTTGGGTGAAGATGGATGTTGCCCTATTGCACACAATGAACAATACATGCGTGGGCAAAAGTGTGTATTTACGAATTTAAGCTGTAATACATGGAAAATACAAATATTTTTTTAGGATTTTTGTATATATATCTTTTTTACTTTGGATTATATAAATTTGTAAGTAAAGTTTATAAGTTTGTGGAAGTTATAATTCTGTGGATGGTCCTGAAATATATTATGGTCCTATAGTAAAATAACGATTGATAGATATTTATAAAATAAAGTAATCATTGGGAATTTTAATAAAAGTAAACTTCCTTCATGATTTACTTGTATGTTCAATTTAAGCTTTATAAATATTTCACTATTCTTGGATGCTCAAAAATTGTTAATATTTTATAGAAGGGTTCAAAGTGTGTAAAAAAACAATCAACATTTAATAAATGACACCACATAGTGTGTTGGTTTATTTTTATAAGAGTACATTTCCCAGGCGTGATGATCGCGGCGCAGCTGACGGAGGTGGGCGCGCGAGTGGCGGAGACGCGCGGGTTCGCGGCGCGCGAGTGCGCGGCGCTATGTGCTCGCGCCGCCGCCGCGCCACCCCGCGCTGCCTCGCGAGAGGTGCTCTACGCCGCTGCCTTCGTGCTCAGCGAGTACTGCGAGTGAGCACCAAGTCCTAAACTACGATAAACGAAAAAGAATAAAGTCATTATCCCCTAAGTGACAACGAATTCACTACCATCCCGTTTCACATACAAACTCGTAAAAATGTTATCAATTTACATAACGTTTGTATGGTTCTTCTCCTAATGTATGGTTCACTTACTAATGACATTAATATCAAATCAAAATAATTAATTAACGACGTAACAAATATACACAAAAGAAATATATGTTTTTTAAATAAACTAAAAATATTTTTCCACAAAAAGGGAAGAAGACGTGATGCGCGAGTCGTTGTCGTCGCTGACTCAATGTGCTAGCGCGGGTGGCGGCGCGCACGTGCGCGCGCGTGCCGTGTGCGCGCACGCCGCGCTCAAGCTAGCCGCCCGCCTGCTGCGCGCGCACGAGCGACGCGGGGAGCGCACCGCCGCACTGGCTGTTAGTATTTCATATTAATACTAAAACGTTACTTGATTTTTAACCATATATTACATAATATTATTTCACATTAAAGATAAAATTATTCATAGGAAAAATATTAAAAAATTTGGGATCGACTCTTTCTCCTGATCCGCGGTCGTATTAATTAATTCGTATACTTTATGATGTTAGCAAGTATTGCAGGTTTCCGAAAATATAATATAACTAGTATTTAACTTCCTTATTAAACGATCGAACGAAAATAATTATCAACAGTTGAGTTTTGCTACCTTCAAATTTTGTACAATTTCCAAAATATTTTTGTATCCTTAGTGTTAACAATATCCCGTTAACCTTGGTCAGGTTATCCACGAGACGTTGGCTGGCCTGCGACCGCTTCTCAGCAGTGAGGACATGGAGGTGCAAGAGCGCGCGCATAACGCCACGGCGCTACTGCACGTGGTGCTGCGCCGCGTGGCTCCCTCCGACCCAGCGCTGCCGGAAGCTGAGGCTGTCACGGACGAGGTTACAACGCTGGTGCAGCATGAACAAAGGTATCTATGTCGTTTTATTTTAATTACCCACAAAGTATTTAGTATCGTCGTAAAGTGGAGAGCAGAATGTGTTAAAACTGAGTGCTCCCTACATACGTTGCTATATTCAGAAATAAATGTTAAGCTATACGTACAACTAGCCCTATATCTTAAATTAATAAAAAAAAAGATTAATTATGATCATCATATATTTTTTTCACCTTCCCGCTGTATCCCGTATGTAGAGTAGGCAGACAGAGCCTAGAGTTAACTCCGGCTTCCCACTTTCTGAAGAATTCTGGAGGCATTGTATGTTGAGTGGCGGAACTTAACGCCGCGCTTTGGCTTTTTGGCGACACCAGAGCGAAGAAAATAATAAATATTTCACTTCCTCGAGTGATGATTGAACCCACAACCGTCGCGTTACAGTCGCAAACCCTTGTGCCGCTGTGCCACGACGGCACAATATCTTAAAATATAAATAATATAATATAGAACTAATTTTACTGAAATTATTTTTGCTTTTAGCAATGGTATAGATACTGATGAAAATATAATCAATGGAGAAGACAACCAAAACTTTAGTGGGGGACTCATTGAAGAATTGGCAAGTTTGTTTGATGGCGAACTAAAGCCTGTGGCACCCAAAGCGCAGAAAAAAGTACCAATGCCGGCCGAGTATGTATAAACATGTATATTCAAACTGCTCTAATAGATATACATTAGATAATTATTTCAATATTGTTTATTCTGTTTCTATTATTTATATTATAATATTATTATGTGTTTTATGTGTTACAATAAAACACATAATAATATTATAATATAGATAGTTGTTAACAATCTACCAGTGTTTATCATTAGCTTTTCCACGCCCACTGTCGAACATAGGTTTTACTATTAATACATATGAATATTTGGTACAGCTTGGACCTCGGGCAGTGGCTGTCGCGTGACCGCTGGTCGTCGGACAGCTCCAGCTCGGAGGGCGAGGAGGAGGGCGGCGCGCTGTTTGCCGCCGCGCAGCCCGATGCCAAGCCCGTTACGCAATTCACGCCAGAGGAATTGGAAATGGTACATCTCTTTTTTTACCTTCACACTGTTTCCCTCATATAGCAGAGGTACGGGGAGGGAACCTGGTACCCTAAGACCGTTTTAAGACACTCCATTCTTCACTTTCCGCCTAATTTAATAATAAAAATTAGCAGTGAGAAACGTTGGATACCAACACTAACATATACTTTTTTTTTAAACCGAAGCTAATGTTATTTGCTGGTGCACGGTAAAACTCTAATTGAGTTTATCATTGCACCTTGCATTTGTATTCTTTATATTAATCTACTATGTAAATAAATAAATAAATAATCAATTAAATCAAATTAAAAGACAAAAAATATTAATAAACTATTGGCTTTTTGGGAGTTATCATATTATCAGTATATTCTTTTACAAATAAATATAAGACAGCTTTTAAATTATAAATTTGTACCTAGTTGCGAGAGGCCCGGCGCCACGAGCAAGCGAACAACCCGCACTACTTGAAGGACGACTCGTCACGCTCCTACCAAGACGACGTGCCCATCGCTGAGATTGCGCTCGAGGTGCCGCTCCAGGTTAAATGTTAGTGACTATTTTTATATTATTTTCCCTTTTTTAGCTTCACGCTATATCCCGCATGTTGCACGAAAGGCAGTGGGAACCTAAAAACGACACTTCCATCCTCAATTTTAGAGGGTGGAGTGATGGAACTCAATGTCTGTGTCTTTTTACCAGAGCAAGAAGAAAAATTATATCCTGAGTGGGAATTGAAGCCACGACCGCCGCATTTACAATCAGACTGTATGCCATAATAGCCTTTTTGTGTTCATGTTATTTTATATAAAGTTTTTTAATGCAAAACACACTAACGACGAAGCATAAATTATTCTATTATTTATGAATTTTGCATTTAATTGCCCAACAACAATATAAAAGTTTGTTTTGACCCTGTTTTTATTAAATAAGTAACCATCACAATAAGTAACCTTAGAAAATGTTTATTAATTCTATTTAAAATCACTTTATATTGTTTCAGCTAAGAGATCTGATATGTACTTAACTACAAGACAAAGTTCTAAGAAAACGAAAAAAGAAAAACGAACATCAAAGAAGAGGAAAAATAAAATCGAAAGGCATTCTTCTGAATCAGATAGTGACTGTTTGTATTTTTTATGTACCAAATTTCTATTTTTGTAAATTACATATTTGGAGATACAATTTATAATCTATATGTAGAACATATGCTTGAAGATTCCTGTAGTATTTCATAATAAAACAATATTATAGAATTACAATACCACTATATAAAAGAAATATTTGACACTATTCTGCTGAACTTCGGAACTTTTAGAGCAATGGATGTGTTTTTTATAATTTACTGGTTCTAGTTAAACTCAACGTAATTTTACTTCTAATTATCTATATAAGTGGGCTAATTGTGGGCTACTGCAATGGCTTGAGTGTGACATATGTGGTCATAAAAATATATTTTTTATATTTGAAATACGATATAATTAGGTTTCACACGTTAATGGCTCCTCCTTCTCTCAGGAGAGGATGTGTAAACTCCTCCTTGATTTGGGAGAGGTATAATATATTTATATTATGCAGTTTGGGAGACGAAATTTAACGATTGGTCCTATTTATAGATATATTTATATTGTTGTAATTGTAAACAACAATATTTCTCTATGCAGTGGAGGCGGAGAAGTGCGCGCGGCCAGCGGTGGCGGAGGGCGGCGAGCTGCCGGACGGCGCAGCGCCCTCCGATGACGAGCCCGCGCCGCGCGACGACCCTCACCGCGCGCTCGATCTTGACCTCGACATGTACGTACAGTCAGTTGTGTGGTGATGGGGCTCGCAGGTAGCACTGCGGTGTCGGCTAAATTTCACAAATATACAATGACTAATATATAAATAACATTTTGAAAAGCTAAATAAAATAAGAATAATACATATTAAATGAAACTATTTTAACCGGATTAATAATTACATTTTTAGAAACCCGACGTTTCGAACACTGTGGAGACAGACTACAGCAAAGTGTTCGAAACGTCGGGTTTCTAAAAATGTAATTATCTCAAATATATGCGGTTAATTCGGTTAAAATAATTTTATTTAATATACACATATTATTGTTCAAATCAAAGAACTCACCTCAAATTCAAAGAAAATGGCACGAGCAAACTGTCAGTACTTAAGTAGACAAATAAAATAATAATATAAGGCCAGTAGTCGCGCAGGGGCACAAGTGTGACAGGTTGTGGGTTTGATTGCCGCTAGAGGACATTAAATATTTAATATATTCATTTTCTCGCTCTAGTAACGAGGCTTAGCACGGCGTTGTATTACGCCCTTAACATTTTCATAATTGAGAAAGTGGGGGAAGGAAGTGTTTTAATGGAGTCTCTTGACATTCCCTTTGCTTCCTTTACATATAAAGTACAGTGTGGAACTAAAAAAAATCCATTAGAGATTTCAGTCAATATTACAAATTAAAAAGTTCTGTTATTAGTAAGTGTATCTAGAAAATGATTAATTCCATTAAACTATTGTAATTGGAACATAAAATGCTAACACATGCCATTTATATATTATTTAATATTTTTAGACCACTCCGTAAAGAAGAGTTGCTAGTAACAAGAATACAACAATATCCATCACCGGAGAGTGGCATATTGAATAAGAAAAAAGAATCTAAGAAAAATAAATCAACAGAAAAAAGATCTTCCGAGAAATCGGGCCATAAGAAGAAGGGAAAAAGTTCTAAGCATAATAAAGAATTTGACTTAATGTTAGAAGAACCTACTAATAATGGTGTAGAGGATAACCTACTTGTTGCTACTGAAGATAACTCTAAGGATAAAACCATGGAAATAGCGTCCGATGACAAAACTCGAGAGAAAATAAAGACTGAAAAACATAAAAAGTCAAAAAAAGAATCTAAGGAAAAAGAATCAAAGAAAAGTAAAAGTTCCAAAAAAGGTGTTTATTATTATATAATTTATACTTGTTATTTGTACTAACATTCATTTACAATATATGTGTGTTTCAGGGAAAAAATAACTATTAACACATTTTTAATAATTAAAAGTCTGAGCTTGCTTATTCATAACTCTCACCTCAGTTACAGTGAGATCCATTGA